>JADLZK010007780.1:0-255000 GCA_015847255.1 Hyparrhenia diplandra | reverse complement strand
CGCCGCAGCCAGCTTTACGGTCCGTGTCAACCAAAGGCAAGGGTTTGTTTTCTAAGAGTAGCTAGGTATCTATAGGCTAAGTTTTCCAGTATTGATTTCTAAAAGTCCGCTTTGTCTACTCACTTCGGGCACCGCCAACGCCCAACCCCAGGAAGCTTCCTAGCAATTAGCTCTACGTCACCGCCGAACATGGGGGGGATTTCAAGGGACGGTCAAGGCTTGTCACGACCGGCCGCCTACCCCCTCAACCGTGGGATGCTTCGCAAAGGTAGGTGAACGCTAGTCCAAACACCATGTTTGCACTATTGGTCACGCGATTCTTGATGTTGGCCAAGGTTCCCGGTCAAAAGATTTCCTTCACCAAGAACTAACGCTCTTAACGAGACAATCTACCAATCCCGCAAGTCTACAACAGCTAAGAAATATACGAGGAAATTAAATAGCTTCAAGATAATCACAAGACTTCTTACCAAAGTGTAAGTAGCTTGCGAGAGAGGTACAAGCCGGGCGTGCCGACAAGTCCGGCACTCCGTCCTCCTAGGAACTTGAACACCGAGGGGCGAACCGGTAACTCCGGGTAGAAAGAACAAAGCTTCTTTCTAGCTTTTCCCTCTCTCACTCTCTAGAATTTAGAAGAAGATATAGAAGAAGTAGAAGAAGAAGAACTAATTCTACTCTCTTGCACAAGTGGACTGGTTTCTCCTTGGAATTGTTGTGTGTTACATTGAAGAGATGGGCTCTATTTATAGGAGAGGGAGGTAGAGGCTATCTCTATACATGGAAGTATTTCCTGCCCCCTCCATTTGCATGCAAACCGACCTCACCAGTCCAGAACAATGTTTCCTTGTGAATGGCGCCGAAAAACCGAAGAGAACCGCCAGGAAGGCCTCGAACCGAGAATCAGCGCTCTTGCATTCGAAAGGAAATCGTGGTCCAATCGCAAAACCGCCGAACCGCGGGGTCGACCGCTTTGGCGGCCAAACCGCAACCGCCCAGCCGCGCCCGGTGGGGTGCCGCCACGCGCCCCTGGCCGGCGGGTCGGCGAACGCCGCCGAAATGCCCCCTCCAAGCATGGGACCTCCTGCGCGACAGCAGGGTCCCACCTGGCCCCACATTGGTACGGCAACGCGTGCACATGCGGCGCTTCAGCGTGCGGCGCTACGCGTGGGCCGGCCGCCACGTGCCCCTAGCCTCGATTGGGCCGGCCGGCGGCAGTGCCCTCCCGGCCGGCAGCCTACGGGGCCGCCCCGGGTCCTTGTTGGCTTGGCGCGCGCACGCGTGGGGCCCGTGGGTCCACTGTTTGGCCTCTGCCAACTGATCGCTGTTGTTGTTGGCTGTTGCTTTGCCACCACCACGTGTCGATAATCATTGGCCCGCATGGTTTCTAGCCGACACGCGTGGGACCTACTTTGCATGGCAATTTTGTATACGTGATAACTTCTTATTCAGTCCAAATATAGCAAGTAATATATCCGCTTTGATCAGCGATGAGCTCTTCGTGATGGTGTACTCCGTTTTGCTATATAATATACTTTTCTTGATGATAAATGGAGAATTCCTGCATTGCACTTAGAAATACCAAAACTTGTGGAACTAGTTAGAATTAATCCCTACCACTAAGTTTGGTGGTCAAAAGTAAATGTTTTATGCAGTGTTGATGGTATAAAATAGGTAGTTAACGACCGTCAACAAGTAGTCACGGTCATCTTGTCCCGGGCACAAACACCCCCATTGTTTGTGGTTTTTCGATTGGGTCGGGCTAACGTTCATAGCTTGCGGTGTGAAAACGATATCCATTCACATCATAACCGTTAAATGACTTAACCCTTCTTTTCAAAGCCTTTTTGCGACTGTCTCAACTTCGGCGCACATTGAGGGATCGGTGCGGGCACCGTAAGGTCAACCGGGCAAGATCGTTGTATTATTGAAAAAACGTCACGATGAACTAAAAATGTCAAGATAAATAGAGCTGAAATAGACACTACCTTTCTTTTGAACCACGAAATGAAATCGGGCTTCTTCGGTCCCGCACCCTATGAAAGAAGGGTATCTTCTTCTTTGCGGGGTAGGATCCCTCGATTCATGCGAGGATTGTCGAATGAATTCCCCGTACCAACGAGACAAGGTGGTTGGATGTTGAAAAGTGGCGGTGTATTGAAACAACTTCGTTGAGAGCGTACATCGTATGTCCGGTTTAGCCTCGTCGGGTTGGTCAACACGTATAGCATGATACTCCGCCACTGCATTGTTGTTCAATTGCTTACTTGGTCCAACCACTTGAGGTTCCGAGTTGGCCTCGAAAAAGGCCGAGGGTCGATTCCTTTTCACCGGCATTGTAACGAGGGGGTGGATTATGCACGCTAGGAAGCTTCTCAAGATAGTATTTACGTGTGAAGTTTGACACCTCCTCCACAAGATATCCTTCGCAATGGATGCCTCAGTGCGGCTTTATTTCTACATTTTTTCGCGCGTGCGCCTCTTTAGAACTCTTTCGATTGGATACATCCAACGGAACTGTTGTGGCCCCCCATGCGAGCCTCATACGCGAGGTGCACAATCAAATCTTTGCATCGGCATCGAAGAAGCCGGTGGAAAGATCTTCTCCAAATTCTGACGAGCATCACGGGTGCCGTTTTTTCCAAACCTTTGATGACTGTGGGGAGATAGCTCCTTGGCGTAGGTGGCGAAAAAGAAATGGCTCAAGCTACGCGGCCAATAGCCATACATGCTCGTGGGGACATAGCTCGAACCATCGCCTGGAAGAAGCCGGCCCGAATCCATACATGGAAGTCATGACTTTTCATCCCATTGATTTTAAGAGTAGTCGGGTTCACTCCCCTCCTCGGTTATTTTGCATATCCATCCCGGGAACATTAGTGTCTTGATCCATTCAAGGACCTCCCTCCTTTGTGGTGGAGTCAACATGTAATCGGCCTTAGGCCTAGTCCATCTTTTGCCGGCTCAGGGGAGGCCTCATCTCCCCGCCTTGGCCTATTGCATAATCTTTGCCAGTCCAATCTAGCCTTAGGATTGTCCTTAGACTTGTCGGTGTCCATGATTGTTCCCCATAGTCCCTGGAGATATTCCTTTTCGGTGTGCATGTAATCTATGTAATGAGGTACAAGAAGGTCATCAACATATGGGAGCCTCATCGGGCCCGACTTATGAGTCCACATATGTTGCACACCATATCCCCGAAAACCACCTTGAGGATTGGCCACAAGAGCATCTATCTCGAGTATGAACCTCGGCATTGAGTCGACATGTGTGGCGGAGGATCTAGCACTTTGACACCTTTTGTAAAGTTCTTGATGTCTGTCTAAATGCATGGTCTTACGGGAGAAATTGGCGATGTAAGTCGAGCGGCGAATACTTGCCCCCCTTGTGCAACCGGTGGAACCTTCTGGCGCCTTGCATACTTGGACATGGGTACTTTCCGTGTACACACCAAGCGCTAAATAAACCATACGCCAAGAAGTCATGGATGGAGTATTGGTACCACACATACATTTTGAAGCTTTTCTTTGTAGCCCTGGGTCGTATGTCCATACGCCATCATTCCATGCACTGACCAATTCATCCCAAATAGGTTCCATGTACACGCCCATATTACTCCCCGGATGACCCGGGATGATCAACGAACGAGAATACATTTTTGTCGTTGGAAGGCGACACCGGGGGGAGATTCGAGGGATAACGAACACGGGCCAACATGTGTATGGGGCAGCCATCATCCCGTAAGGATTGAACCCGTCTGTTGATATCGCAACACGCGTGCGTTCACGAGCCTCACCGGCTTTGTGAGGATGTGCGGAATCGAAGTAGCGCCAAGCTTCACCATCGGATGGATGTACCATCTTCTCGGGGTGGTAACGTTTGCCTGTTTTTGTGCCATGTCATACGCTGCGCGATTCCTCAATCACGAATAGCCGTTGGATCCTCGGTATGATCGGGAAGGTACCGTAGGATTTTCGCCGATGTTAAAACTGCTTCTTCTCACCATTACCGCAGATCTACCCGCATGTACCGGAGGATTTACACTTTGGGCGATAAAGCTACATCCGCGTGGTCATTCCTAAATAGGGCGCATCCGGGCAAACATGTATCTGCTCGTGCGGCATCTTAAGTGCTTTGAGTACTTTCTCCGCCGCGTCTTGGTTGGGTGGCAAATTGTGAACCTTTGGCAACAGGCCGGCAAACACTTTGTCAACATCCTATCGAACCCTTCTCGACTCAAGTTTAGGTCAGCCTTCAACCCTATTAAAGCGTCCAACAAAGATCTAGCCGAAAACCTCGAGTGCTCGTGGAGGGGTTTTAGTTGCCGACTCCATCATGTTGTAGAACTCCCGTGCATCTTCCGTCATCCCCCTCCCTTTCATGAGAGTCGTGAAACATGCATCGTATGCATCATCAACCATGTACGCTACCACAGCATCACTATCAAAAGCGTCGAGGCGTGGTTGCACCACCTCCTCTCTAAAAACGTTGATTTTCACCATGGAATCTCCACACGGTATAGCCCTCTGTAAACCCATTAAAATGAAGATGTTTACCCATAGTCGCTTATTTTTTCTTTTGTATTGGCACACTTGGAGCAAGGACACAAAACTAGAACATGTGGTGGTTGGTTGGTAAATGCAAGGTCCAAGAATTGACTTGTCTTGTTCATCCACTCCTCATCAAAATCCCACCTACTTCTCTGGCCAAGGATCATCCAGCGGCGGTCGTCCATCCTTTAGCATATATATGAGCAAGTAAGATAACCTATGCCGTTCCAACTATCTAATAGGTGAGGATAGGTCCTAATCCCACCAGCGGATGTGTACATGGGTCAATTCCCATGCTTTCCGATCCGGCCGAGGGCCCCCGGCAGCACCTCCCGCTGTTCTCCGATACACGTCCCGGAAGGGAGAGTGTGTATCCGAAGAACAACGAGGGAGGTGATGCCAAAACTCTGCCGGTCGGATCTCAGCATGGGAATCGACCCATGCCGCATCCGCGGCCGTCCAAAAAACATGGACAATCCAAAACAGTCTGCGGTCATAGATATGCAAACAAATGCATACCTCCGGCCGTATACATTTGGACGGGGAGACGCCTAACTAGGTTCCGCATTTTAAGACCATGCGAGTGGATTCCGAGATAGTCATACCTACGGTGGCGGTGGCGCGGCAAAAAGCGTCCAGCAGTCCCGCAACACTGGGAGGAAGAAGATCGGGGGCCTTCGGGTACTCCGGCCGACTCGTCGCGCACTCTCTCTCGCAAAAGAAACATAGGGTTCGAGTTCAAAATTTCGGAGAACCTCCCCTCATGCGGTGAGGTTTCCAAACCCGCAATAAAGCGTGACGGCGCGAAGGCCGACAACCACATATGCATATACATTCATACCCACATATCAATGCCGAGTCTATTACTACCACATATACCACTTTAGTTGTTTCACGGCGTTACCTTTGCCTTCACCGGCTGGGCGAGAATGGTGGTCGCGGAGGGCGCGGCGGGAGAGCACACGGCCGAGGGAGGTGGTCGGGAGGGCGCGGTCGGGGAGGCCAAGGCCCCTCTTCTCCTTCCCCTTCCCTTCCCCTTCCCTCCTCTTCCTCTTCCCCCCTCCCTCCTTCCTGCTCCCCTCCCTCTTGCTCGGCCCGGATGGGAGGCGTGGGAGGCGACGAGGCGCCGGCTGGCCTGATGGACGACGAGGGAGGGAGGGAGGTGACTGGCGCACCTGACGCCTGGGACCTGGGCGCGGTCGCGGGCGGCGAGGCCGCGGCGCAGACGGCCCGAAAATGGAAGGCGACGGAGGGAGGTGGCGCGGCGAGCGGTCAGATGGAGGTTCTTAGCGCGGCCTGTCGGACCCGGCGGCGCCCGACGCGGCCTAGCGCCGGCGCCGGCGACGGGTGAGAGGGATGGGACTTCGAAGGGGGCGGCCGCCCTGATGGATCGGCGAGGGAGGAGGATGCGCGGCCGCCCCGGATGGACGGCGAGGGAGGGAGGTGGCGCGGGCGGACAGACGGGCGAGGACGGAGCGGGGGCGCGGCGGACGGACGACGAGGACGGCGACTCGGCGGCGAGGGGGTTTCCGTGTGTGTGCGTGTGTGTGTGGTGAGAGAGAGTGAGTGTGAGAGGAGTGGGGGCGGGCTGTCGGGGAGGGAATGGATAAGTCCCGTTAGGATTTAGGGGTTAGGGCCTTTACGAGGGTCCCATTTTCACGGCACTTTCGGTAGAGTAGGCCAGGTATTTAATTTTCGAATTTTAGAAACCAAACTTAAAATTTGATTCCAAAATTTGAATTCGAAAGGGAAGAGAGCACCCGGCCGTCCGGGGAGTTTACCGAGAGCACATAAAACCCTCGGTAGGCGTTGGTAGTTTCACCGAGGGCCGAAAGCGGGGACCCTCTATAAAGACTTTCTACCGAGGGCCGGATCACGGTCGCTCGGTGAAATTATAATTTTTTTTTTTGAATTTTGGATCCAAATTTTTTTGTGGGGTTCATACAATGTCTCATAGGTCATGTTGAAATTTGAGAATTTTTCAAAACTATTTAGTATATATTTTGATTTTATTCCTTTTAATTGAATTTTCTTGAATAAGTCGATTTGAACTGGAAGTCATACGAATAGAGGCGCAGGCATGAGCCAAAAAAAATGCGATTCATAATCGTGAGTGCAATGTGAGGCCTCATCCGAGGGATAGACCCAAAACCCCAACATGTTGTTCACGGAACATGACCATTCACTTGCGGGTGATTAGTTTTTTAATCATAGAAAATGCAAACGAAGTTGAAAAATCCTGAAACTTGTTCAGTTGTTGTGGTATCATATGCCTAGACATGAGAAAAAAAATTTGGTAAGGTTTCATCGACGTTGACTGAAATTATGGTTCAAACCCAGGACTGGGTTCATATAATAACATGGTAGGTGTTTTTGTCTCCTCTAAAAATTTGAAATTTGAATCACCACACTTGAACCACATGAACTGAAGGCGGATTGAATGCATAGAATCACTTATCAATATGCAGAGAACAATTTTTGACACTGGCGTTACATTGAAATTTATGGTTGGATGAATAAATTACATATTTTACCGCGTAAAACCCTCTCCATGAGATGAACGGAAAAGTTTTGCCGCTGACATTGCATAGTTTTCGATGACATTGTAATCAAAACAGTAATAAGTGGATGTCATCAGTGTTGTCAATAATAACATTGTACCTAGCTAAATGTGGACCATCTACATAAATAGGCCAGCATACGCTATGTATGTATATATCCATAAGGAAGAAACATGTACACCATGCATGATGTACAAATTAAGTTCCAAATTTGGCAGGGCCCCTAGGCCTCAGATGGTTGTGGCTAGCTACACTGAGTGGACGATGGACGATCGAGTCCAAGCCATGCAACGCATGCGCAGTTGATCTGATTCCACCGTCATGGCAATGCCTCGGTTGACGGTGGAGCTAGAATTGCCATGACACGGTGGAGCTAAATTAATGCCTCGAGATTAACTGCTTGCATTGTGAGAGCAGTAAATAACAACCATAGGTAGAGCATGTTTTGTCTCGCTTTGGATCCAACTATATATACAACAAGTATACAGCTACAACAAGTCACTGTGCTAGCTCAATCACAAATTAATTTCAGAATATTTTTTACATCATTGGCCCTACATGCACATAGGCCAAGGACAAGTTCTTGATGATTTTTGTAAAAGCAATTGCTGGCTCTTCAAAAGTAAATTAAAAAAATAATTAAGGTCTGTAAAAAATTGAACATTTGTCTATCAAAAATACGAGTGGAGGTTTTGCCTCAGAAGCGGTGGTTGGCATGCACGGATGGACGAGCCCCTGGATCAATATAATATATAATCAATGTTTCAATTCTTCCCCGCATCGGCGAAGGTCTTCTCCATGACGTTGAACTTGTCAGCAGGAGCTGCCGCAGTGACCTCGTCAGCAGCCTTACTGTAGGCAGCAAGGACTTGAGCAATCTTTTCTCATCTCCATCCGTATACGCCTTGTCGATAGTGCATCGAGCGGGATACGCTGTTTTGTTGAGGACGACTTCTCTGACTTGCAACCTTTTCTCTGTCGGGGCAGCCGCGACGACTCCTGCCAAGGCCTTCTGCATCTTGGACTCCGTCTCGCAGAAGGCCTTGTTGACCGTCAGGGGCATTTTAGCACGTCGGGTGTAGATAACGAGTTGAAGTTGTCCTCCATGAGCTGGAGCCTCTTGTCCGGTGACGCCTTAGTGATGAGGACCTCGGCTATCTGCACACTCCAGGCGAGGTCGGCGATTCTCTTGTCATCTCCTGACTCCTTGGCCTTGTGGACAGCGGAAGTGAGGGGCTTGAGGTTCTTCTCAATGGCACGCATGGTTTCCACCTCCTTGCCCGGTGGGGCGGCGGAGCCGACAGCTTCGGTAATATTCAAGACTGCGTCGACAATGGACTTTTCAGACTTTTCGGCGGCAGGGGACAATTTCTTCTCCGTGGCATTGGCTTGATCTGCAGCAACAAGGATACTACTAATAAGTAGGAGAAGGATGCTAGTCTTGCTCTTGGCCATGGCGCACGGATTTTTTTGATAATAATTCTAATTAACAAGATCGATCAATCGATACTATATATATATATGTGTGTGTGTGTGTGTGTGTGTGTGTGTGTGTGTGTGTTGATGAGTTACTGGGCCGTCTTTTCCGCAATGACTAATGACCAAGAAAGGCTTGCTATAAATAGTGGACGGTGCATGGTGACGGGCATCTAAATACTATCTATATAGGTCCAAGAGAGACTCATGGTGTGGGTGAGTGTTCCAAAATTAGCTACATCTAACCATGCATGTGCATGTCCATTCGATAGCTAGAGACACCCTTTCTCAATCCACAAGGTTACACTACGTACATGGGATGCAATTCATACTTTGAAACACGTTTTGTGTGGCATTATTATTGTTGTATAATGAAGTTTGTTTCAGTAGCCAGATTTGAACATGTCTTGAACTTGGCCTGTGACAAAGATTTAAAGTAATTCAGATTTCGAACATGCATATCGATCATTCTCACGAGCAAGATGGCCCGGCAAAAAGTTGGGCATGCATCATGTGCAATAGGGTGGGCATGCACATGAGATCATCTTTCGTGGGATGAGCTCTTCAGCTAGGGGAGATGGTGGTACCCCCATGGACAAGCGTTTAGGAGATGACAGATTTATCTAGACCAGAGGGAATTAAATAAAATAGATAAATATAATTGTGCTTGTGCAATAATGCATGTGTGCCTTTATTAAAAATTGTCCTTGGGTTATTATATAGTATTATTCTCTAGTAACAAGTGTAACAAAAAAATGGAAATTTATACCATTTTGTAAATATTTTCTTGCCTGGTACTGCCGGGCTCAACGTACACCAAAATGTTGCCTACATTAATTCCTCCTAGGGGCCAGTAGTCACTATATATGAATAACACAAGGCGGTGATTTTGCCTCTTCAATGCATGGATCCATTCCATCATATATGGTCGTCAACAAACCCATAAGCACCTACTTCACGTGGATAAGAGTTTGGTGCATTAGGAATTTAATTAACATCTGAATATGGACCGCAAAAGCTGGCTAGGTACACATCAAATCAAATGCAAAACAAATTCTTTATTAATTGAGTATTTATTTCTTGGTACGTACCAGCAGGTCATCACGTACGTATATATATATATATATATATATATATATATATATATATATATATATATATATATATATATATATATATATATATATATATATATATATATATATATATAATAATAATAATAATAATAATAATAATAATAATAAAGGTAGGTAACATACATATGGTCACACATACAAGCAATATACACACTAATTGATTATTGAGGGTAGGGTAAATACAGATACCGTACTGCCTGCCCATCCATATATAATACATCAATAGGCAGAGCAACCCAACACTAGGTTTCGAAGCAATGCTTGAATGCCAAGAAGTTCTCGACGAGGCACCTGGGAAACGCCAAAGGATCGACACAGGTCAATGCATCAACGGAGCAGGACCCGATGTTGTCAAGCAAGCAATGCATCAACGGCGGCGACATCAGCTCGCCAGCTGATCCTAGCTTGATATCGCCAAAGCAGTGCTCAATCAGTATGAATTTGCCGACAAAGCACTTGAGCATTACCTTAGGAGGCACACAGGTAAAAGCATCAACCAAGCAGGACCCAATGATCTCCAAGAGGCACGCCATGCAGTGGAAGGAGCAGTTGCTTCCAAAATCAAACAGATCAAGTGATGAGCCTAACTCCTTGTGGGAAATACCACCAGTCGTGGTCGCTCCTGCAGGCATGACGGCAGCAGCAGATGCAGATGCAGATCCCGGGGGGGTCGCCGTCGTCAGCTCGCTCTTACCACGGGCTCTGCCTCCAGCCGCAGATGCCAGAGGCGCCAGCCCGCGTCCAGCTGATCCCTGTGGCGCCAGCTCCGCCTCCCGGGCCCTGCCCCCAGGTCCAGCTGAACCCAGGTCTCCGATGATGGTGACGAGCACCAAGAAAACAGCACTACTCATACTGGATGCCATGGTGCCGGCGGTAGGGGACTACGTATGTGGCTTCGGTGCCCTGCTTGGCATCGGGGGCCGGCACTATTTTATAGACAGACAGGTTTGCCCTGCTAGCTGCAGTGCACTGCATTTGGCCTGACAGATCGATTAGGTTACGACGGACACCGTTTGTGTAAATCCTCCACAAAGTGAGTTTTTACATTGGGGGCAATACCACAAACCATGCTAGGCTTTTTGTCATCATCTAGGGAGCTGATGGTGCATTATATTGGATAGGAATAGTTGAAGAGATCCTATGCTTATCAAATCCAATAGACATATATGACGGTGTAGCCGCATTAATTTGTGCCATTACATTAATCCTAAGGGTTTAATTTCTTTTTTTCGATTACAACGCAGACGCTCAACACGCCGCGCACACTCAACCCTATGAACACACGTGCGCAAACCCTACCCCTATGAGCACCTTCGAAGGACTGCGTCGACAAATCTTGAAGTTCACGAAGTCACCACAGGGCGCCTCGTCGACGGCGGGGGCGTCGCCTACCACTTAATGCATAGCGCCCGGAAAATCCTGAAATAAATTCAGGATAATGTGTCACACCCGAGATTTGAACTCTGGGTGGGAGCCCCCCAACCAATGACCTTGTCGCAACATTAATTTTTGAAAAAATTTCTTCGTATGGGCACAGCTGTGGCTGCAAGCCGCATAGCTTGTGATTGCCCCTTACCAGCAGCCTACAAAACCATCAATTATTTATCTAAGCTAGATTCGTCCAACATATATACACACCCCTGCACACACACTTCGCAAAGCTGGAAAACAACTTCTCCAACCAAACGAGCTTGCGCCGTGAAGCTCTAGTTTTTTTCGCTGAGAGAGGAGGAGGGAGAGGGAAGAAGCCGAAAATTAGTTTGCACTAGCTTCACCTAACACAAATGGGTCCCAGATTTGCCCCTGCCGGGAGTGGCTAGGTGGCGGAGCCGGCGCCGGCACCGGTGCCCAAGCGGGCGCACGCAGTCGGGAGAGCTTACCGGGCTTCGGCTTGGAATGAGGATAGGGCCTTACGGACGTGGGGGTAGGAGCCGCAGGGAAGCTGGCGGCATATGGAAGAAGGATTTGGGGAGAGGAAAGAGAAGCATGTTGTGCGGTGCGTGTGGTTGAGCGCTGACCGGAAGAGGATAAGGCCGAGGGAGGAAGAAAAAAAAAGGAAAGAAGATAAAAAAAAAGTTATTTTAGTTATTTTGTGTCTTTTGTCAAACAGAAGAAGTTGTTTTGCCAAACAGTACGTACAAACAGATTCCGCTCTATTGATAGGGTTGTTTTTTTCACCCCAAAAGCCAAAAAAAATCAATTCAGTGGTGAAGCTGAGTTGTACCAAACATGTCCATATTGTGTCACAATGAGAATTGCAAGCAAAAGTACCCATGCATGATCCATCTACCAAACATGTCCATATTGTGTCACAATGAGAATCGCAAAAAAGTACCCATGATCCATCTACCAAGCATGTCCATATTGTGTCACAATGAGAATCGCAAGCAAAAGTACCCATGATCCATCTTCTGTGGGAGCACCGAGCACCAAGATAGGAATGTGTACTGCTGTTGGATGGAGCTAGCTGCTAGCCAGCATTCTAGCGCGCAAGATGGCCCGGCAAAAAAGTTGGCACGCATCATGTACAATAGGGTGGGCAGATGAGATCAGCTTTCGTGGGATGAGCTAGGGGAGATGGTGCCTCATGGACAAGCGTTTGACATATTATCTTGACTAGAGGGAATTAAATAAAATAGATAAATATAATTGTGCTTGTGCAATGATGCATGTGTGCCTTTATTAAATTTCCTTTCTGTTATTATTATTCTCTAGTAATAAGTGTAACAATAAATGGTAAGTTATACTATTTTCTAGAAAAAAAATTTTGTCTGGTACTCCCGGCTGCCTATGCACATAAAAACTGTGTAAAAATCTTTACTAGTTTGGGCCAACACACCAAAAAATCTTGGCCTACATTCCGCCTACAGGCCAGTTACTATATATGAATACCACAAGGCGGTGATTTTTATGACAGTGCCTCTTCAATGGGCCAGCACATGCATGGATCCATTCCATCATATGGTCGTCCACAAACGCATCAAATAAGCACCTACTTTACGTGGATAAGAGCTTGGTGCATTAGAATTCAACATCAGAATATGGACCACATAGAAGCTAGGTGACCTTGCACCAATTCATCAAATCAATGCTAAATAAACTATACGTGTCTTTATTAATTTATATGGGAGACAATACAATTATGCACCATGTGTTTCTTGATATATGGAACAGAGAAACTGAATGTGTGCACACTATACATGCGTTTGGCCGCATCGTACCAATAATAAAATTAGGCCTGTCTTGCCGCCCTGTTGTCAAGAGACTAGTGAACAGAGACCGGGGTCCATTCGTCGTACGTAGAACAGCATATATATATATATAAACCGGATTAGTGTAGCATATATGCACGTTATCATCCGTCTCGCCTTGAATTCTGTTAAGATTAGTTAGTTAGGTGTAGGAACGGGGTTCTCCTGTGGGAAGTTGTTAGGGTAGCGGAAGGAATCCGAGGGAGAGGAGAGGTAGAAGTAGGTAGAGGAAGGGGACGAGCACGAGGTTGACGACGGAATCCGGCTGAAGTCCGGAGGAATTGGTATTGGAGTTTAGAATTTGAATTCAGTTACAAGTTGTTCGATGCCTCTCCTACTCTCGACGGGTGCTTAAGTACATGAGGCCTTGCCTCGTTTCGGCGCACGCAGGCGCGATCACAGAGCCCATTCACCTTCTGGATATCTTGTACTGGGCTTCTTGGGCCGGAGCGGCCTGGGCTGGACATCGCCGTCTTCCTCCCGAGCAGGAACGGCTTGGACAGCTTCATCTGTTGCCTGACCAGGTACAGGAGTGCTGACAGAAGTACCTAAACCTTCACCATAAAGACACCTATTGACCGATAGACGCCCCTTGGGCTTGTGTATATTGTACAGATGGCAAGGTATGGAGGGGGCGGCGCCGCTCGATAGGGTGCTGCTCACCGGAGCGGCAGTGGCGGCCGGTACCGGCGTGGAGGCGAGGTGGTTTGGCGTATCTATGGAGCAACGGCTCCTATTTGCTTTTATCTTTTTGTTCAATCGAGCTAGAACTCCTTTGAAAGGCCGGTTGAGAGGGGGGTGACGTTGTGGACGGCACGTTCAAGGGCTAGGGAGGTGGAGTGACATGTTTCGATGAGCGATCAGTAAAAGGTGACAGTAAATTGGGGTAATGGTAGATACATACGAGGCATTAATTCAACTGAAACCTCCACTCCACATCCGTTGTTCAATCTACTAACTAGGTTTGTCCATCATTTTATAGCCAAATGTTTGTTTTTTACAGAGTTTATAATATGTATTTTCACTTTTTAAAGACCAAATGTAAAGAACTTTTGTATTCGATCTCTGTGGCGACACACAGCAATCCTCTCCCCTAAACTTTAAATCTAAAGCTCCAAACATGTACATCATGGATGTATATGTGGTGCTGGTTGAAAGTCTTCTCTCGCCTGCTAAAAATTAAGTTCCATATATAATAAACCTTACGCATACATTGGCCCGGCAGGCTCTGCTGCCTCGGGCCACGTGCTGTTGTTCGTTGTAGAGAGAATATTCAGGCTGTTGTTCGGTGCAACAAAGACCTGGAGTCCTGGACTCCTGGATGATGGACGAGTCAAGCCATGGGCAGGAATTGAGCTGCCAGGAAACGCATGCAATTGATCTGATTCCACCATCATGGCAATGCGAACAAGGCCTTCTGGCATCACCATTGGCTCGATGGTTCTGTGGCATCACCAATGGTCCGAAAAACCTGGCGCCTAACTTATCTGAACTGGTTAAGAGAAACAATACAAGACGGTGGAGCAAGAATTAAAGAATACAATGCCTTCATTAACTGCCTGCGAGAGCAATAACACAACAACCATAGATAGAGCATGTCAAGTAATTTGTCTTGCTTTGGTCTTTGGATCCGATACAAGAAGTATACAACTACAAAAGAAGTCACTGCTAGCTAGCTCAATCACACAATTAATTTAAGAATATTTTATCTTAATATCATAATATTAAATAAATGCCACAACATTAGCCCTCCACATAGGCTGTGTGCGCCGGGCTGCAGAGGCCAAGGATAAGTTCTTGATGATTTTTGTAAAAACAATTGCTAGCTTCTTCAATAAGTAAATTAAAAAAAATAAAAGTATAAGGTCTGTAAAAAATTAAACATTTGTCTATCAAAAATGATGGACAAATTGAACCTATACATGAGATGATGGAACAGCGAGTGGAGGTTTTGCCTCGGAAGTGGTGGTGGTGGTGATGGGGCGAGCCCCTCAACCAATAATCAATGCTTCAATTCTTCCCGGCGTCAGCGAAGGTCTTCTCCATGACGTTGAGCTTGTCAGCAGGAGCGGCGCCAATGACCTCGTCAGCTGCCTTACTGTAGGCAGCAAGGAGTTGAGCGATCTTTTTCTCATCTCCATCCGCATACGCCTTGTTGATAGTGGTGTCAGCTATATACATTGTTTTCTTGTGGACGGCTTTTGATCTCCAACCTTTTCTCTACAGGGGCAGCCGCGATGACTCCTTCGAAGGCCTTCTCAACCTTGGACCCCGTCTCGCAGTAGGCCTTGTCGACCGTGGGGCAATCTAGCGGGCTGGGTGCAGCAAACGAGTTGAAAGGTGTCCTCCATGAGCTTGAGCCTCTTCTCCGGCGGCGCAGTAGTGATGAGGGCAGCGGCTCTCTCCACACGCATGGCGAGCTCGGCCATTTTCTTGTCATCTCCTGACTTCTTGGCCTTGTCGACGAGCGGAACCGAGGTGCTTTCGATGTTCTTCGCAATGGCACGCATGGTTTCCCCCCTGCTTGCCCGGTGGGGCGGCGGAGCCGACGGCATCGGTAATCTTCCGTGACCCCATCGACCATGGATTTTTCGTACTTTTTGGCGGCGGGGACAATTTTGTCTCCGCGGCATTGGCTTGATCCGCAACAACAAGGATACTACTAATAAGGAGGAGGAACAGGAGGATGGTAGTCTTGGCCATAGCTAGCGGATTGATAATAATGCTAATTAACAAGATCGATCGAGTTGGTTCAGCACGTACCATAGACCGTGCTCGATCGATACTATATATGTGTGTGTGTGTGTGTGAATTGATGAGTTACTCGACCGTCTTTTCAGTAATATATGACTAAATAATGACCAAGAAAGGGTAGCTATAAATAGTGGACGGTGCACGGTGACGGGCATATACTATCTATAGGTCCAAGAGAGACTCATGGTGTGGGTGAGTGTTCCAAAATTAGCTACATCTAACCATGCATGTGCATGTCCATTCGATAGCTAGAGACACCGCCCTTTCTCAATCCACAAGGTTACATTATGTACATGGGATGCAATTCATACTTTGAAACACGTTTTGTGTGGCATTATTATTGTTGTATAATGAAGTTTGTTTCAGTAGCCAGATTTGAACATGTCTTGAACTTGGCCTGTGACAAAGATTTAAAAGTAATTCAGATTTCGAACATGCATATCATTCTCACGCGCAAGATGGCCCGGCAAAAAGTTGGGCATGCATCATGTGCAATAGATAGTATTTTGGGTGGGCATGCACATGAGATCATCTTTCGTGGGATGAGCTTCAGCTAGGGGAGATGGTGGTGCCCCATGGACAAGCGTTTAGGAAATGACACATAACGGAGCTTCGTCAACCAGGAAACTAAATGGACCTTTCAATCCTGCAATGTGCTAACGCCTTGTTGTTTCTTGGCAGATCAGTCTTGCTGTTTCTTGGCCGCCCTTGTGATAGATAGCTTAATAAGGTGAGCTTCTTTGTAGTAGTGGTTCTTTGGTTTGCCTAATCCATCTGCACATGATACGTTCTCTACAAGTTTTATATATAAACCATTAACTTGAGATCTCAAAGACATGGTTGATGCTCATCTTTCGGACTCGGACCAGCGTCGTCCCCACGCGGCGCCTCTCCGGTCTCAAACCCTAGCCGCGCCCCCCTTCCCACCCTCCCTCCCTCCCGCCGCACCGCCCGGGGCCAACCAACGGATGGTCACGGCGGCTGTGGCGGCCGGCGGTGTCCCGACAGCGCAAGGTGGCGGGCGGGGCTCCTCTCCCCTCTCCGCCGTCTCCTCCTCTTCTACAGTCTTCGACGGAGGCGCAGGCAAGGAAGGCTCGCCCGGTGGTATGGCGGCCAAATCCGTGGCCGGACGGCCAGGTTTCCTTTGGCCCGACCGGGCTGCATGGCGGCCGGTGGTGGTCAGGGAAAGGCGGCGCGCCGTCCGTCCGTCTGCAGCGCCAGGTGGCAGCAGGGCCTCTCCTCCGCCTTCAAGATGGAAGCGGTGGCGGCGTCGGGGGTCGCCGAGTCTATGGCCTTGCGCCGGATCCAGCGGTCCTAGGACATGGGGCAGCACCCATCACCTTGCCTTCTTCTTGGCCTCTTGTGGTCGTCCGGCTCCGGGTGGTGGTCGGTGGCGTTCGCGGTGGCGGCCTGGCGGCGCCGGTGGCGGCTTCGGGTTTGTGCAGTCGTTGGGGGGCGGCTCCTCTTCTATTTTGTCCCTCCTCCGACAGCCTTAGCTGCGGCGGCAGCCATGGTTGCTCGCGTATGCTCGCAGCCGTGGTCAAGACGAAGGATTCAGCGTCGGCGTCGCGGTAGGTGGACACGCGAAAGACGACAGGCGAATGCTTGTTTTTTGGCATGTCGTCTTCCCAAAGGGGTGGCTGCCGCAGCTTTGCGGCCCGCGGTGAGAAGCCGGGCGCTTCACGCCCTTTGGCGAGGTTTCTACAGGACGACCGGCAACGACAACGGTAACGACAAGCGGTGTTCCGGTTTCAAGGCTGATGTCCGAACTAGGGATTCTTGGGGCGAAAGCCTAGCGACGAGGACGCTTGCGCGCCGTTCTTTCTATTGGGGCGTCGCATCCCTAGCTCTTCCACGAGTGAGAACTCGTCCACCTTTGGACGAGCGGCGGTGGCACATCGTGCCCTGTAACCTTCTTGAAGGCGTCGCGTGGCTCCGGACTAGGCTAGGATTTGTGCGGGGAGGACATGGTTGGAAGTCGAAGCTGCGCTTTGCGCTTTGCTTGTCTTTGGGCAACGATGACCTACCGGCCTTTCCTTGCTCCGGACTTGTATCTTCTTTGGGTTGTCATTCTCTCTGTTGTTGTGCGTGGGTGTTTACCTCTGTAGCGGTATGTTGCAGGAGGATGCGCAACTTGCGCGTGTTGTTGCTGTAAACTCTATTCCTCTAATTATAACCAAAGCCGGGAAAATGGATCTTTCAAAAAAAAAAAAAGAGAGATCTCAAAGACATCCTACAGCAAACCTGGCACCTTCATCAACGCACGGGTGCAGCTGCAGGTATGCTGCCTTTGCTGCAGGCGCATGCTTTGGCGGACAGTGAGATCTTTGCCATGTCACCACTGCTAAGCTGCAGCTATGGTACTCTCGCTCACTCATACAACAATGCACCCCCGCTAAACTCTACTTCACAGTTTTGACCACATATTCAAATTAAAGTAAAAACAAATATATCCTATGTTTTTAATAGGATTGAAGGAACGAAATAGATGTTAACATGAGATGACCAATCTGAAAAAGGTGCACCAGAGGAAGAGCTAAGAATTGCTAATCTCCATTTATATTCCAATACTTTGTTAGCACCTAGAGTTTATTGCATTAAAAACAAATTCTTCTGTAATACTTTAATGGTGCATGTGTCATCCATAAAATGTTACAAAGTATTTTATTGGTGGAGGAACAAAAAGTAAATCAAGTAACATTTGCAAAAAATAGTATATAACAACAAAATATTGACTCAAAAATTAGTGGAACCTCCATGTTACTTTTAAACGGGTACATTAGAAAAAAATAAATTTTAGAAATTCTACCATTAATCAAAACATATGGTGTTCCATTTGGTTGACTCAATCATCATCATCATCATCAATAATAGGCATTGGTTCTATTTGTTTTATGAAAGAATATTTACATCTACCATTATATGAAGAATGCATAAAGTGACCCTCCAAAAAGCAATCCACATTTGCTGTTATAAAAAAATAATTAAAAATAATCCACTAATTTGGAAGCTCTATTATGTTACCAACTTCTTCCATTATGCAACAATTTAAAATAACTTCCTAACCTTGCAAGTAAGATAACTTACAATAACTGCCTAATACATTTTATGAACTACTTCTGGTGTATTAGGAAAGACTAGTATATTGCCCGTTCTAACGCTACGGTATCGTCTATAAAAAAATAAATCATAAAACTAATGACAAGTATTAAACAATCAAACAAACTTTGCCTCAAACGCTAATAATCTAGTCTAATCTATAAAATAATATTGAATCTTCGCACCACTGATTTAGCCTATCTTGCACGTCGTGTCTTTTGCAAGATTCATCCTTGAAGAAAACCTGCAGAGTATAGACAAAACTTGCATCAGCAAGGTTTCATCCTTGATGAACAAAACCTGAAGTATAAAGAACAGTTTCTCAAATGAATCTTGCAATCCCTTTAGCCTAGCTAGGAACACTACAATCTGCCCACTGAATTTCTATACAGGAAGCCCTTTAGTCTAGAACACTTCCGACGTAGCAAGCCCTTTTGTTGACCTCCCATATTATTCTTTTTTCGTAGGAACTATGGAACTATGCACACATACTGGAAACGCTAAGTGTAAACTATTGAGTAATTTAGGAAGTTGTTGCCAGTTTGCAAATAACATGGCATTCATTCATTATCTACAAAGCAATTACCGAAGGTAACCCAGAAATAGTGCACTGATTTATCCCATTGCCTAACTCTGGTAAAAAAGATCATAAATCCACATACTGCAATCACAGTTTATAAAACATATATACCATTGGAATTGTATATACCTCTTAGTTCCTGTTCTGGATTACAAACTCATTTGCCAAAAAGATCTACAAAACATGCAGTAGAACAATATACTCTGATCCACCATCCAAGCAAGTCTGAAGCTGAATATGGAAACCAAGAAACTGGAGGTCATTCAGTTTAGATGTGATTTGAAACACATCATAACCGGAGGTCCTACTCTCCTGCACCAGATTTGTATGAAAGTTCAGAGTTGAACTGGCTGCTTCTAGTCAAGCTAGTTTGCTCATTTAGTCAGATTTCACCCTTTTCTCTAGCAAATTGGTTTAGTCAGAGTAACCATTGCTGCACATACAGAAACAAACATTTCGATTAGCTTGGAAAATATTGACCAAATGAAAAAATTCAGACAAAATTTATGATGTCATATATATACTCACAGTTGAGTACATGATATTCCACAATTTATGATATTCCATCTATTTTTGTTGACGCCTTGAGACAGGAGATGCAAAACAAATGAAATAGTTTCCCACATGTCATTCAAGTGGAAGACTAATGAAACAAGAAAATGTAGGACAATAAAAATACACTTTACACAGCAAGACAGAAAATGTAAATAATACATTATTTTGGCCTTCATAAATATTATAAGAATTAGAATACGTGCCTGAAATGCTCCAAATGCTGAAATTCCACCCTTCATGCTCATATTTTGGAGCAAATTACATAGTGATGACACTCCTGTCACGTAGCTATATATCAAATCCGGCAACACAGGCTGATATCCAAGACAGTTCCCATGCGCCTTCCCCATTGAATGAAATTCACAAGCAACAAGTTACAAGGAGATAAAGAGAAATAGCAGCAAGTTGTGGTTGTACGTACCGTAGACCATGAGGAGACGGGCGAGGCAGTTGTGGTTCCGCTGTGTGTGTGCATCCAGATGCGAGAGGTTGACCTCCGGGTTGACTGTGCCGCCCGGTGCGGCACCGTCGAGGTCACCCTGCGCGCGAGATGGCACAACAATCTAATGGCCCGACCCCGCCTCGTGTTTGTCGACTTCTGGGCCCGAGCCCACGAGATTGATCGCGCGAGACCCGGCGTGCGCCCACCATGTCCTGCTCCGTCTTGCGCCCGCCGCTTGCCTCCCCGCTCGCCAAATGCCTCCGACACCGTTAGTTGTGGTCGGCGCCGTCGTGGCGGAGTGGATCTCCGACCTTGAGGCACCGATGAGGGGCGGAACTGCCCCCGGGACGTGGTGGCCGGACGCCTCAGGGTTCCCGCCCGCGGCAGGCATACCACAACCCTAGGGGATCGAGCACGGCGGATCGGTGCGAGGGCCCGAGTCCCGACGGGATTGGCGGCGCGAGGCCATGGATCGAGCGTGGCGGAGGAAGGGGAAGGTTACGAAGAGGAAGGAGATGTGCGAGATGGCGAAGGGACCCGGGAACAGGGAGAGAACAGGAGGGGGACGTCGCATGTGGCGCATGAGTCTCGCGCGTGATTAGCGGCGACGGCTAAACGATGGGTGCGGAGGATACGATCGGGTTTGACACAATCAACCATGACCCTTGGATTATGAGTGAGTAAAGAGAGAAAGGTGAGATTTAATCTGAGTGTCCGTTTTGAAAGATTTTGTTTTTTGGTTTCCATTTGTTTCCATTTGTAGCCTAGCAAAGTTGGTGCATTAGTAGGGTAGATAATGCAAAGTTTCCCATGTGTTTGCCTTCAAATTACCATATATGCAATCGCGAAGTAAAATATAAATTCACACACTTAATTTATATCTAAATTACTCACCAAAGCCATCCTAAAACTAAATAAAGTACAAAAAAGTCTCAAATCTACATATAAATACTGAATAAGTTATCAAGAAAGATATGTAATGTCCATAAAGTATGCGATGTATATTCTAAACTACACAATATACAATGGTTAAACTAAAAGTAAGAATAAGTATATATGTTCCACCGTGTAAACCATGTAAACCGGCAAGATAAATATTTACTTTAATAGTTTATCAAGTGTGTAAAAGTATTCCCTTGACAAACCATATAGCGAAGACAAAGGATAACTAAGTCTAATATATTTAATATTAATACTCTCGATATATATATAATAGGTCTCATAAGTTGTTATTCTAAAAAACATTATAAATTGGCTCAAATATAGTGTCTTATCAATATTGATAATTCAATTTTAAGGATACCATATTTTATAAAACAATGCTATTACAAATACAATTATACGATCTTGTCATGGTGCAAGGTGAAATGTCTATTTATACAATTGTAAGAACCAAGTGACTAACCTAGGAGAAATAATATTTTTTAATAAAATTTAAAAAGAAATTGTTAAACAAATATATAATAAGCACTAGCACTCAACTTAACAAGTGAATAAAAATTGCAATATATAGATGAAAAGTTGAATTTAAAGTATAGATTCATAATGCATATATAACATAAGATTATGTTTTCACTATATATGTATTGCGCTATGGAAAAAACTAAATCATGTAAATAACTAAATAGAAGTCTCAAATGGAGTCTCCATGTTATTCCTCATGAGGTCTACCAAAAAGAATTCTAGAAATTCTAACAAAAGTCAGAAGCATCCATCAACATTGTTAACGATAACCATAGGATCTATGCTATTTTCTAAATAATTAGGCACCTCTATGAATGTGTAAATTAGCATAAGGTAACCCATGAATCTTCATTGGATGCATAACATATGTAACCGCCTAGATTTACATCTAAAGTATCACTTCTAACATTATTAAAAGAAATAAAATAACCTCCTAATTTACATCTAAACTATTGTTAAAAAAACTAAATAACCATAAAGCATATATATGTTTCTACGTTATCCACTTCTACTAATGTCAATATATTAAAAAATTTGATTAAAGAAACATACATATTGTGCCATCGTGCAGGTCGAATATATGTCCATACATGAAGAATAAATATATATGTTACATTTCAGCAATCATGGAAAATATTACCTACATATTAATGACAAGAACAAAATATTTTTAAAATCATTAATAACTACGACATATAATTTATACATTGGACTAATATCATTACCATTATTGCATAAACAATACTTCGACAACAAAAATTCAAACATTGACAAGTGGGGAGGATAATGCGGACTACAAGTGACTATATCTTCATGTTCTCGGAGATTCCTTGGGTCAAAATAGTCATTATAAGGCTTAAACATTAATATGCTCTTGAGGTTAGCGCTCTTTGTCAAGCTCTACACTGATCTTAAGCAACACAACGTAGGTTTGAGGAGGCAAGGTGAACAACGAAGCTCCCAAGTAGTAATTAAGGGCGAAATGTCGTTCCTCTTCCTTCTCCGACACTCCACCTACAACCGCCGCCGCCCTCGCCTCCTTCTCCGGGCGAGCTCGCCGAGTCGAGGCAAGGGGGATCGATTCCCGCTCCTCCTTCTTCCCCTCTTCCTCTATCTTGTAAAATCCTTAGACAAATAAAGTTATGAGTACTTTTTCCACCTTTTCTTGATTCGCTTGAAGTTGGTCGGCTTCCTTGTGGCCATGGAGGGTGTAGGGGTGGCACAACTTGCAAATTGTCGATTGCTCCATGTCGGTCCGGCAGAAGCGCAGCCTCGCCGCCGCCGGCGCGGGAGGCCCGCTTCATGCGGTACATGCACGCGCCGTGTCGCGAGGATGGTTGTTGACATCTTCATCGGCAATGAACTCGCCATGGCCTACCCCCCGCTTTGACCCCGACAATGCCACCTACCACAGATGTGCGGGCAAGCGCGGCCCGCGAGGAATTGAACCGCGGGAGCGGCTCCGGTGGGACTAGTGCCACCACGTCGCGCCTGATGAGAGCATGGCGCTGGCACTGGCCCCCATCTTCTTTGCCTCGGCCGGCGACGTCGCGGGCCAAGGACAACAGCTCAGCGGGTTATCCATTAGCACCGCCCCGTCCGACCCCAACGCCTGCCGTGCGGCTGCCCTCCCCCGACCGGCGAGAAGCAATTCGAAACCCTGGATTCTTGGGCCATGCGTGAGTAGAGCGGAGGCCACGCGCTCAAAGACGCCTACCGGGCGAGCCCAACTTCAGCGGACGGCCACCTCTCCTGCGCACTCCCATGCCTAGAGCATGGGCGTGCCCATTTCCGAAACACGAGTGTGTGGGCGGGGCGACGAGGACATCATCCGCGCCGACATCTCCGAATTCATCGCCACCGCCACCTTCGTCTTCGCAGCCGAGGGATCCAACCTCTAGCTCGGGAACATGGAAGAGCTGGAGAACATCGCCGATGGCTGGGCGGCGGTGCCTGCATCGACGAGCCCACCGAGAGGCGCGCGGATCCTTCGTATGGGGGATTTTTTCATGGAGCACCATATGGTGGGTCCCACTCCCTACAAAATGGGGCCCACAGCTCAAGCGTGTCCTTCATGCACTGCTCCATGTTCTCTCCCTCTACTCGCTAAAGACGCGTGCCCTCCCCAGCTCACCCACGCAGACACCTGTCCCGATCTGGCTTCTTCCTTTCCTCTCTCCTTTTTTATCTTTCTTTTCTTTTATGTTTTTTCTCCACGACAGTCTACGGTGCTAGTGCTTCCTTCTGCAGCATGGGGGCTTTTCTCCTGGTGCTGCTACGACAGTGCCGCCTCGACCTGAGATCCCGGTCTGAGTCACATCATCAATCTCCGACGACAACTCCAACCATATCAATCGGCCGTTGGTGTGTGCACTTCCTTCCGTCCGGGTGCATGCGTCTTTGACGCCCCTGCGACCCCCCGTCGGCGGCTTCTTTGTCGATATTGTTGCCAGGGTCAGTGTTATCGTTCTCTGCAGATCGTTAACTTCTATGTAATCGGGTCTTCTTGACCCTTCGTATCTGGATTGTTGTGATAATATAATAAAAATATGTTTGTTGTCAAAAAAGACGTAGGTTTGAGGTGACTATTTACGCCATTGTAGTACTTAAGAGTGCGTCTATGACCTAAAGATCTTATGTAGCAATCGATAAGGCTAATAATTGAAAAGCAAAATTTATGTTCTCATGGCATCATAAGATATAGATGAAATGCAAATAGATCAGTAATGATAAGCTTATCAACAATAAATAGACAATACAAAGTATGTCTTATGCATATTGTATTAGAAAATAAACAAAGGGAAAATATATAATTTAATACAAGCAATTTAATCATCTAAGACATATTAATGCTTGTATCACTTATAAGATTCTAGCTCGTGCCAGAGCACGAGTTGATGGACTAGTATGGATAATTTGAATGCAAACTTAGGAGTTAAAGCATTATTCTCCGAAATGATAGAGATGGATTATATATGGAAAAATATTATTGGATTAGTTTCATTATCATCTAAATATGTGGAGGCTTTATTCGTAACTCCATGGATCATTCTCTAAAAATTTTGCATCATTAGCATGTAAACTTGAAGTAATTGATTTACATTTTTATAAAGTGAACACAAAAATATATATGTGTGGTCAATAAAGATTATATCAAAATTTATTGTGCCAAATAATCCAAGCGCATTAAAATTAAAATGAAAATTATACATAATGGTCAATAAAGATCATATCATGTACTTGGATCTTGTAAGATGGTCATACCTTTATCTCGCATATACGGCTAGTGCAAGCATTGTTGATGTAGAAGTCATGGATGACGGACGCCATGGCGCCAGTGGCCTGGTGTTCCTGTTCCACTCATTTCCTCTTCTTGTTTGATGTATATCTTCTTGTCGATCTCCTCCTATATTTTTAGCATCCTCAGCATGTACTTTTAATTAATAAACTGATAAAAAGAGTCAATCAAAAACTGATTAAAAAGCATACCCGATGGTGAATAAAGTAATCAAAATTTACTTTTGCGAAGTAATCCAAGCACATTAAAATTAAAATGAAAATTAGACCTAATGGATGATATACTGCACATATCACAAAAGACAAAATAATTTATAATTATGGGATCTAGCAAATAGCCATGCCTTTAGTATGCAAGTGCGGCAAGTGCCAACGTTGAGGTAGATGCTGACCATCCTCCTGCTCGTCGGTGTGCCACCGGTATCCTTTAGATGTAGATCCCCGCATCGATCTCCTCCATACATGGATGAAATAGATGATGGCAGCGTTGATGAACGCCACCGTCCTCGTGATACGGGCACACGTCCATCTTTTGTCGTTGTGGCTAGATCACATCTGCGGTCGCCCCACGGCCGGATGTTGGAGTTCATGCACAGTCGGACCGGGTCATGTAACACCCCAAATTTTGCATTTTTTAGAATATAGAAGAAATGATTTATTTATGAATTTTTGTGCTCACGAAATGTAGGAAAATAATAATTTTCATTAAATTAAATTTTATCATAGGGGCTAGCAACATTGGTGTGGCATGCATGCTGGTGCATATTTTACTTTGTGATGATTGGTTTTGTTTGAAAAGAAAAGGTTTTCAAATTCCATTTGAAAAGGTATTTAAATTCCTTTGAAAAGCTCTTTTGAAATGGTCCAAATAAAAAGAAAAAGGATTTTCTTTTTTTCTCCCTCCTCTTTTCTACTTTCCAGCCCGAGTTGGCCATTTTCCTTGCCTTGGCCCATGGCCGGCTCCCTTGTTTCGGCCTGGCAAGCCCAGCAGGAGGGCCACTTGTTTCTCTTCTTCTTGGGCCACCATCGCCAGCAACTGGCCCAGCTCGGCCATAGCTCGGGCACGTGCAGAGCACGCACGGGCGTCGACATCCCGTCTCCGCGACGAAACACGCATGCCGGCCCCCGTTGATGCCGCGGCCGTTTCCATCTTTACCGCCTTCCTTAATTTCGCGCACGCCCGAGCCTTCTTAAGCCGCCGCCATCGCCTCGCCGGCGTTTCTTTTTCGTCGCTCGCTAACACCACAAACCGAAAAAGCTATGCCGAAAACCCTAGGCGGAACCGCTCGTCGTCGACTTCGCCATCTGTCGCCTCGGCCGCGAGAAGCTGCCATCCGCCTTCTTAAGCAGCGCGCGTCCTCGTGCCAAATCCGCCCTCGTTTTGGTCTCGGTGAGATGCCCTCTTCCTCCTCGTCATTTTGGTACAGGGTGGCGTCCGATTTGATGGCGGAATCACCGCATCGAGATCCGCCGGCGAGCTCCCTCGCCCGAATTCATGGCCGCCGCCGCGTGGTCTTCTTCTCCGGCCCGTTGCGCCACCTGATCTCAGCCGTCGATTCGAGATCTAACGGCCTAGAATCGCGGATACCCCTTCGGTGTCCGTTTTGTTAAAGAGTCCCTCTCGTCTATGGTTAATTACGACGAGGTCCCTGGATCCGAATTATAAAAGAATTTTATTTGTTTTAAATCCGAAATCAACTTCAGTCTAATTACAGAAATGCCATTCTTTTCAAATGCTCATATCTTTGTCGTTTTAACTCCAATTAGCCTCGTTCAACTTGCGTTGGGTTCGTAATCACATCATCTACATGTTTATGTATCTGATAATCAACTTTTAAATTTTGAGTTTGTATTTATTTTATTATTTTATTAATGCTAATCTTGTTTAATGCGTAACTTAGTCGTTTTAGCTCCGATTTCGGTGAAATTCGCGTCTATGTGATCGTAGTGATGCGTAATTTTGTTTTATAACCTTTTAAATTTATTTTCTTGCTGATGGTGTACTGTCCTCATAATATCTCTTTTGTTTGCATCGTGTATGAATGCGTGGATGCTTGTATGTTGCCGCGTGATGATCGATATAGTCGGTGAGCTTTACGTGGTGATCAAGAAGCAATGGTCAAGGAATTATTTGAAGTTTTGGACGTGAAGAAGGATCTTTACTTTTAAGGCAAGTATAGCATGGGACTATCCTTGTTACCTATTCACTTTAATTATACAGTTCATATTGCATGTGTCTAATTTTGCTACAACCTTAAGGACATCCTAGTCGGTTGTTATCTTGTACCTTGTTACCTATGGGTTCAATTGCATATGGGTAGTTCTTGCTAGTGCTCAACTTAAATAATTATAGGGGTTATTAAAAGTCACCCGGGTTTCCTCGCACCACAGCGTTTCAGGCATTGGTGGCCTTCTCCCTGTTCGACACGTCGCCCGGCCCCGCGCGATGCTCGCTCCCCCGACCAGCACTCCTCCCCCCGCCTCCCTCCCTCCCTCCCTCCCTCGGTCCATCCTTTGCGCCGCCGCTCTCTCTCTCTCTCTCTCTCCGCTCTCCGTTCGCTGCCACCCTCCCTTCCCTCCGCAGTTGCCTCCCTCCCATCCCTTGCTCGGGCGACTCGCGGAGGTGCGCCGGCCGGCCGCTCGAGCCCTCGCCCGCGGGCGGAGGAACGCCCGCCGAAGCTCACGCCTTGGTCCTCGCAGTTTCGCTGGGCGGCGAGCTTCGCGCCCGCGGCCGGTAGAGGCCCACGCGGTCCTTCCCACCGCCGCTGGGCTGGTGTGCCTGAGCACGCGACATCGACACCACCGGGCTGCTACGGCGGCGACTCCGACCTCCAGCTCGGCGCTTCAACGTCTACTACAACACGGCCTCGTGCTTCCCCTCTCCATCGGCTTCTCTGAGCTCTGCTTCCGACTCCGATTCCCGGATCAGCGTCTCCTCCTCCTCTTATCTCCTCCGTCCAACTAATGTTCTCCCTTTCCCTCCCTGTTGCGAAACCCTAGCCCCATCCAAAATCCTCCATCTCATCCTCTCCCCCGTTCTCTCCGTTCGTCGGATCTAAAACGCCCGCACCACACCATTCTTGACTATGTGTTTGCAATGGACGATTTTGGCTTGATGGTTGTTTTCTTGTTGTGTCATCCTTGCAGCTTGCTGTGTTGCAGCTGGGCTGTGCCGGAGATGGGGACGTGACCTGAGCCCCAGGATTTTCACGTTCTTTGTTGTGTGCGTCACCAGAAAAAGGTCTTTTCTGTGATGTTTTATTTTTGCCAGCAGATGTTGCCTGTGATTTGTTTGTTGCGTGATTATTTTAGTTGTAGTTTGGAAGAGTCCAGTTCGAGCGTGTATTGGTGGATTGCAATTTCACTTTATCTTGAACATGACAATTAGCGCAAAACATTTGTTTCACTGGCATGTAGAGCATGGAAGATGAAAAAAAATGTTGTACCCCACCACTCTTCGTTGATCTTCAAATCTTCTTGGGTTTGGACTGCTATCTATGATCTTAGAATTAGTACTCGTGTTAGCCATTGTATGGATGAAAATTATAGCTACGCGGGAACAGTGACAACATTGGTGTGAACAAAACTTTTTTGACAAACAACAGCAATTGAGGTGTACTGACATGAAATTTATTTTATAGGAAGAAACACCTGCTTGTTTGATGAATATCGTTTTCTAAAATATCTATTTGTCCTATCCCTAGAATGTAGTTTTTTTGGCAGAATAGTTATTTT
This sequence comes from Hyparrhenia diplandra, assembly GCA_015847255.1. NCBI lineage: Eukaryota > Viridiplantae > Streptophyta > Magnoliopsida > Poales > Poaceae > Hyparrhenia > Hyparrhenia diplandra. The sequence continues at coordinate 226,103 of JADLZK010007780.1, read as the reverse complement.
TGTTTTTATGTGCACCTTTGATCTTCTGTGTTGGCAAGAGGACCATGTGATCGATGAGTAGGTTATGACTTGTACATGTGGCGTACACATATTAAACCATACATGCTACTTAGCCAGTAGCAAATCATTGTAAGTAAGCCAGTGTTAATGCTTTGAGAAGTAACTTCACTACTTCAGGTTGAGAATAACTAAACTGAATGGCTTCCATTTGCTACAGAAATTGAAAATAAATATAACAAGCTACTTAAAGGCTAAAGAGCCAAGTTCAGGTTGAAAGCAGAGTGTAATCGCGGTCTATCCACAAGTAATGTATGTCTGATTTTATATTTTGCTCTCTGTCATGTTTGAGTGTGTGTCTCTGATGACATTTTTTTCTATTCACAGGGTTGTTTGACTGCTATGCCCACACCAGTTAAATGCTAACCAGCAGCAACTAATAGATGTAGAAAGAATATTACTACAACAGTTCAAGGTCGTGTGTCTGATTTGGCATATCTAAGACCCAAGCAAGCTAGCTGAAACTCGGTTTCAGTAATAGTCTCAATGAAATTGCTCTATATTCTCCCGCGCAGTTTTACTATTTCTCCCTCTGTCTGCCTGTAGTTTCCTTTACTTACTCCCCTAACTTAAACCAATTAGATCTGCAGTAGGAGACCCTGGATCCACGTCGAGAGATGAGGATCTATATTACTGTCTAGGCGAGTCGTGTCCGCGAGCAGCGACGGCAGCTGCCTCGCTATCACTCACTGTCTTCTCCAGGTTTGTTTGAAAACAGATAGCCTTGGTTCTCTATTAGAGAATTCCCGTGGCATTCATGGTGCAGGGAAGTCGATTTTCACGATACTAGCATTGTTTTATACTTTTATCAAATCAATGAAATCCATTATGTCATTTAATAACCTGAACTTTCCATTAGCTTGTTAGGTATACCTGATTTTCTACTGCCTACTCGATCAGATAGCATGCCAGATATTGAAAGATATTTGTTTTTGTTAACTGCAGAGGACATGATATACGTTGCGCTAGAGAAGGCTAGCATATGCTTTGCTTAATTGTTATGGCTCTAAAGTTGAATATCTGATTTCGGTAAACAAAATTTTGTGTAATCTCTTTGCTATATGCAACCAGTCATTCTTAATTCATTCCCATGAAATGGTGTTCTTCAGAAATTATTTGTGTTCTCATATTTTGTACCTAGGTTTTAGTCAGTTGTTTTTTACTGCTCCTTTTGCCCATGTGAACGAATGACCAATGGATAGTTTTCGTTTTTTTTTCCATAAACTTTCAATAAAGGATCAACAAGATGGTAGCGGATTCCTGTGTTGCGATAAGGTGGAGTGGAACTCACTTGGGTAATTCTTTCGGTCTTTTTGGGCAGAATTTGCTTGGCGCATGGGCTATCTTTGCAGAAATGAATGTTCAATCTATGCAGGTCCTGTAAAATTCTCTTGATTTAGATCAGATTGCCAATGTGTGGTCCTTGCTGAAGCATTTTCAGACTACTTATATGGAAGGGAAAGTATTATTGGCTTCTTTTTTGTTGTTACAAGTCCTATAAAATGCTCTTAGTTCAGTTCAGTTAGCTCTTAATTTAGTTTACTTGTTATGTACTACCGATAGGATGTAGCGCACCAGCGCTAGCCATTTGAATAGTACTGCAGAGTTGTTGTGACTGGAGTAGATCATTCTTTGTGTATTCAAGCTATTATATCTTAGGTTGGTTGACTGAACATTATCTATCTATATTTTGACAATTATTTCTGCATATTATGCTGAATAAAACCTTGGTGGTGCTCTTTTTCACAGAGCTACTTAATGTAGCACGCTGATGATCATAGTAGCCAAAATACTGGGATGATTACTGAATTGAGGACAAGGAGCCAGAGGTATTTTTCTTGTATTGATATCACTTTAGATGCTCGATCTGTCAGTTTAGCCCCCCTTTGAAATGTGCTTCCAGAAGATGCTTTCCATTATTAGTGTCTGAAACTAATTGTCACATATAAATATTGTCATATTCTCCTATTGTATGTTGCTGGATGCTGCTCCTTCTCAATAAGAGATCATGGGAATAGCACGATAGACATATTGCCATGTTCACTAAATAATGATTTTGTGAAGCTCCATACTTTGAACAAACCAAGTGATATGATTAGAAATTTTGGGAGTTCCTGTCAAATGTAATTTCCACTAGACATTCTCATATGGTCCTTTAAGTCGCTATAATAATTAGAGGTTGGAACTGAACCTTACTATTTGCCACATAATAAAGATTATTTGGTTTCGTAAAGTCGAAAGGAGACGTTTGGGATGATTAGATTGTTTCTATATGTTTTTAAGCGTAACTGCAGAAGATACGATGCACGCTAAATGTTCTTCTATTCTAACCATGACAGTCACACATCCTTACTACAACGACGAGCACATCTACGGTCAAGGACGAAGTAGAACAACAACATTGCTCCGTGGTGCTCCATCAAAGCCAACGACAAAAGTGGAGTATTTGGGCTGTTAATGAATTACTAAGATGGTTTTGCTTTATGAATTGCATCTATTAGTTGTTGAGCTAATCAGCTTGACTTGGATATCCCATGTTGTAACTGGAGGAGGAAGTTTGGTTTGATGCAGTGTTGTATCATTATTCTAATCCACTAAATTATGAGGAACGACATTGAGCAGGGTGTTTCGTGTACAAATCTTTCTAGATCTTTTTGGGTTAAATGGCTAACCTTTTTTTTTTTTGCGATAATAGTTAAATGGCTAACTTCTAGCCTGCCTTTTTGTGCTCTCTAGGGGCATGCAGTGGCGGATTCTTTTGAAGTGAAATGAGTCATTTCTAGCACAAGATTATAATCTCGAGATAGGATTTGCCATTTGAGTCAATGAACAATTGAACATGCAGTACCATTTTACAAAATAGTCATTAGAAAAACAAGAAATTAATCTCTTGCACACTATTAATCCTTGAAACAATTATCTAATTAACCTGTTGGAGTTTAAGACTGTACAATATAAGTCATGGCAGGGCGCCTGAAGGGCGCCTAATGTTCTAGTGATATGAACTTTGATACATGGATACATGAAACAAAGACATGCTTTTCAGCAACATGATGTTAGGGCGAGAGTTCATGCTTTTACATGATGATCTTGGCTCTCCATAAGGACTTACTGTAAGTGGTCATCCGGGACAACCGTGTAGCTGTGAGGGCTATGCGGCTCTGGCTTTAGTCGGTCAAAGGACCTTATCTATCTTTGTTGGTGGTTTGCCGGAATGGGAGAAACGGGGTTGTATCGCTCGTTGGCCACTAATATTTTTAGATGAACCTTTGAAAGGCTTTATGTGATCTCTGGTATTCTGGGTCTAGCTAACCCATGCATTTAGAAATCATGACTCACAGTGAAAGTGTACACCTCTACGCAGAGTTTAAAACTGATATATCAGCCGTGCTCACGGTCATGAGCGGCCTTGGAGATTCTTATGGAATAGAGATGACGATGATGGATCTGGTACTTGATGATCTGGATGGACTATGATGAGAAAGTTGCTAAGTTGATGATCATGTGGGTTAATTGGGGCTTAAGCACAACTATATGCTTAATTAATAATAAAATTTGACTTACTAAAATGCTAATCACGGTTAAACCAGTGTCTATCCTTTTGAGCCTCATAACCCCATGTTATATTTGCGGAGTTCGACATGGACTCACCCTTGTAATATCCCACTCAAACCAGGGAGATTGCCAGATTGCTAAAGATTGAAGGAGTCAGGCTTGTGATCAACCAGCCAGTGCGTCCCTGTGGAGTGGAGGCTTCGTCCCAGGATCAGAGTGTCTTTCCGTTGTTTGCGCTTTGAGGTTACCTTCTTTATATTAAGTTTGTTATATATATTAAGCATTGTGTTTTGATATTTCTATTAATTGTGACTATATGTGAGATTTGACTTCCTGAGCTCACATATGGTGTGTATCTGGTTTTGTTCTTAAAACCGGGTATGACAGGTCAGCGCCGGCTTCCTCAATGCCCATGCTCATGTGCTAGATGGAAAGTTGTTACCTCGTTTTTGGTACACTGATTTTCTCGATATCTCATTCCACGTTATTTGTGTTAGCAGACCAGTATTTGGGTGGACGGGATCCTCCACGTTCCGGTTGGGGTGATATATATATAGGAAGAAAATGTATTGATCTTTCGCTTTTTTCTAGTATATACGTATACTTACCGTTGGGTGATATATAGGAAAATAATAATGTATATATCTTTCCCTTCTTTCTGGTCAGGTTGCTAATTAATGTCAGAATTTCTAGAATTTATCTTTTTTTTAGCCCGTTACAAGAAAAAAATATCCTAAAATATCATTGCAAAAAAACTTCTATCCACGTGGGATGAAATATTAAACATTTATTGGTTAATTTATAAAATAACCAATACAATGTGTACTACCGATAACTTTAAAGATTGGTTAATATATCAATATTAGTCCTCAAGGGTTAGCCTAAAGTATCATTCCTATTTTTTTTGGTTGATTAGTATTTAAATATCTAAGATGAAAATTAGTTGATATGAGGGTAGTAGGGACGTTGCATTGCTCACCAAGGGAACGTGATGGTAGGCCCATCAGATTAATTTATTAAGGAAATTATGTGCATGTTGCTACAAAAATTTAAGATTTTGTTGGTGTGTACGTAATGATTTAAGCTAATTGTTTTATTATGTGTGTATATATATAGAGAATGGCAGTGGTGGGTAATTTCTTCAAAAGTTAAATTAGATCTAATGCGTACAGATTGCTCTGATTAATGGTTTGATAGCCGGATGTTTCTAATTAACGTGAGAATTTTTAGTATTTATCTTTTTTCTAGCTCTGAGAATTAACGTGAAGCCTCCATTGGAGTTTCCAATTAGTAATAGTAAGAGCAACTCCAACAGTTTTGTAAAATTGAGTTGGCATTTGTGGTTGTTTGCCAAGTCTCAAAATAGAATGGGAAGCAAAAGATATGGCCATCTCCAAGAGTTTTGCAAATTGGACTTGGCAAAACACAATTTGGTGGGCCTTCATCACGCGGGAACGAAAACGTGTCGCGGGAGGACTTCTGTTCGCGTCGCGGGTAGATATGCAAAGTGGAATTAAACTTGGCAAAATTGGGAGTCCATGGGAGGAATTTGTCGAGTTTTCCAAAAATACCAACTCGTATGCAAAATTGTTGGATACCTCTTTTTAAAAGTTTTTGGCTAATTTCAAGAATGTCAACCATGTTTACAAAATTGTTCGAGTTGCTCTAAGATAGGTTGTCATAAGTTAAACTATTTAAGTTTGTAAGCATAGAGCACGAACAATTATGACCCCAAAATAGTATCACCGATCATAAAATATGTCATAATATACTTATTTAGCATGTTGTTACTCTTACGGCAATTTGACTGATTCTACGAATTTATTTGTTTTAGGATGGAAGTAGTAGTACTTCTTCCATCCTAAGTTATAAGTCATTTTCATTTTATTAGAGAGTCAAAACATCTCATGTTTGATCAAAATTTATATAATAAAATAATAACATTTATGATGTACCACATAAGTAGCATTGGAGTCTTCTTTAATTACATTTTCATCTATTTGATGTGATAAATCTTTGTATTTTACTTTATAAATTTAGCTAATTAGAGATACTTTGACTTCTCAGGAAAGTTGGAACGATTTATAATTTAAAATGGATGGAGTACATGTGTCAAGAGAAGTGAAACTACGAACTTACTCTAAGGAATACTAACTAGAAAAAAAAAATGTCATTTCGCCAATAAAAGAACTAACTTTATCTCTGTTTATCATTTATGTATGCATTTTTTTATTTCCTCTATGTACCATCTGGTCAGCGAGCGTTCAACAATCAAGTAACGCACAAATAATTCATAGATAGAAACCATATTTTTATTCATAGAAACCTTTAAAATATTGAGTTAGACACCAAAATTAAACTGGTGCAGAATTGACGAACAAAACAAAAATTTTAGTTTTCATAGGAGTTTAATTTCAAATTGAGGAAATATTTTGGGGTAGTGATTTTTGTATTGTGTCTCAGTACATCTCTTGGATTCTTTTATAAAAAAAAAAAACTTCAAATACATTTGTGGGTGGGTTGACCTCTCCATTTGGGTTGGCCTGATATACCTACAGGCCCAATAGGCTTGCCCAAGCGAGAAAGAATTCGGCCAGCAAAACGATGGCGGCGGCCCAGTAGAGAGTGTTGAAAACCAATTCTGTGCAACAGCTATCTAGCTGCAGTTTGGTAATTACAGAAACCAGCATGATGGTCCTTCAAATTTGTTCGTCTTCTATTTTATTTTATTTTTTACCAGTAAACATAGAGATGACATTTAACTACACGTACACAAACAATTAACTCGAGATGCACAAGATGATGCTACCCAGAGTTTGTGGACACCATTTTTACTAAAAATACTGGAAGGGCGAGAATGAAGGTAGCAGTGCTGGATCCATCACTTATCCCAGAGTTTGTGGATATAGTGATTGGGGATTTTGTTTATGAGCTACAGTTTGCAGTGGAGACTGAGATCCTTGATGGTGAGCCTCAGGTTATTGACATGGACTCTACCAAAGAGGGTGACCCAAAAGAGGATGATCCCAAGGGGGATAAGACAAAAAAAGATAATGAAAATGGTGGGAGTGTGGAAGAAAATATGGACATTGATGGGAACACAGGAGAAGCTCCAGCTAGTGGCAGTGTGAGTGGAGAGAAGGCACCAGAACAGCAGGCTGTGCAGCCTGGTGCAGCGGTGTCCATGGCCTTGGAGCAACCAAAAATTGTACAGCCAGCTGAAAAGCCAAGGGCTGTGGTGTCCCAGTCAGGTAATGGGGAATGGAAAGCCGTTTTGTTACCCCTGCAGAATGATTCTGGGAATGTCAGTAGTAAGTTCTCTAGTGAGTCAGTCTCACCTTTGAGATCCAGCAAGAGGAGCGCTGCTACAGCGGATCAAGACTCAATTGAGAAGGCGGCCAAGCTCAAGGCCAAGAAGAATTTGGAGCTGGTCAACGAGAAAGGTACAACTCGAATACCCCTTTTTTTTAGATAGAGATGATTCTTCTTTTTCGATTCAGCAAGTGCTTTAGGTATTGTTTTAGGTAAAAATGATAAAGATTGTTTTAGTTCTATTAAACGGTTAAAGGATCTGGAATTTAGTAGATTGATACATGATTCTAAGGTGAATAATAAAAATTAGTTGTAGAGGATGAGGGAACCGAATGTTCCAATGATGATAATGAGCTAGAAGCACTAAATATTATTTGGTCGGAAATTTTGGAAGGGTTGGGTGATGGGAGTAGTGATCCGTTGATTGTACAAACTCCTGTATCACCATCAAATAAAAAAAAAGACAACCCAAGTCTAGTAAGAAAAAGAAAACCAAGAGTTGTTAAAATGAAAGGAATTTTTTGGAATTGTAATGGCTTTGCGGATTTGAAAAAGTATAGATTTCTTTCCGATTTAACTAAGGAAAAAGACCTAGATTTTATTGCCTTATCAGAAACAGGTAGAGCCAACTTTCCACAAAAGACTCTCAACACCATTTGTGCTGGTAGAGACTTTATTTGGCATTGTTTGGCTCCACGGGGTAGATCTGGTGGCATGTTACTAGGAGTTCATTCACAAACCTTTGATGTTGGTCAAATTGAAGAGGGCGAATTTTTTATTCGTTTTTTGCTTCGTCATAAGGAAATTGATTTCAAGTTTAACTTAATTTCAGTTTACGGCCCTGCCCAAGTAGATCTTAAATCTAATTTCTTGTCAGAAATGGTAAGAGTTTGTTCAAAAGAGACCAGTCCTATTATTATAGGGGGTGACTTTAACATTATTCGCAGACCAGATGAGAAGAATAATGATAATTATAATGACAGATGGCCGTTCTTGTTTAACGCTGTAATTGATACGCTCAACCTTAGAGAATTAGAATTGTCTGGTAGGAACTTTACCTGGGCTAATAATTTGCCAAATCAAACTTTTGAAAAGTTAGATAGAGTTTTAACTTGCACAGATTTTGAGTGTCAATACCCTAATACTACAGTTCATCCTCTCTCCAGAGAGATCTCAGACCATACTCCATTATTACTATCCACTAATATCGTGTCTACAACTTACCAACCTCAGTTCAAATTTGAATTAGGTTGGTTGTTGAGAGATGGGTTTTGTGAGATGGTATCTCAAGTATGGCACAACGTTGTAGTTTCAGGGTCACCTATTGAGCGTTGGCAAGCAAAAATTAGGAAACTCCGTCAGCATCTAAGAGGCTGGGCAAAACATGTTAGTGGGATTTACAAAAAGAAAAAGCAAATCTACTAAATAAATTAGATGAGCTAGACAAGAAAGCGGAACGTACCATGCTAATCGAAACCGAGAGAGACACAAACATGTTTTAAGTGAAAGGCTGGCTGAACTTCTTAGAGAGGAAGAACTCAAGTGGTACCAAAGAGCTAAGGTGAAACACTTACTAGAAGGTGACGCAAATACTAAGTATTATCATCTTTTAGCCAATGGTAGGCATAGGAAAAAACTCGCATTTTTCAACCGGAGGATGAGAATAATATTATAACCGGTGATGCTCAACTTAAAGAGCATATTACTAGTTATTATAAAAGTCTTTTTGGCCCTTCCGATGAATCGCCAATTTCATTGGACGAATCTCGACGGTGACATTCCCCAAGTGTCAGATGCGGAGAACGATGCCTTGACCGAGCCTTTCACTCAAGAAGAAGTTAGAACAAAGAATTTTTCAAATGGAGCATAATAAAGCACCCGGGCCGGATGGTTTCCCTCGTAGTTTTATCAGGTTTTTGGGATCTAATTAAGGATGATTTGATGGCTATGTTCAATGATTTCTATCAAGGAACTTTACATCTTAATCGCCTTAACTTTGGTAATATAATTTTGTTACCTAAGAAGAAAGATGCAAGAGTCATTCAACAATATAGACCAATCTGTTTGTTGAATGTATCTTTTAAAATCTTTACTAAAGTGGCAACAAATCGTTTATCTTCCATTGCCCAAAAACTGATTAGACCAACCCAAACTGCCTTTTTACCGGGTAGAAATATTATGGAGGGGGCTGTCATATTACATGAGACAATTCATGAACTCCATACCAAAAAACTAGATGGGGTGATCTTTAAAATTGACTTTGAGAAAGCCTATGATAAAGTTAACTGGAACTTTTTACAGCAGACCCTAAGAATGAAGGGCTTCTCTCAAAAGTGGTGCGACTGGATAAAAACATTTACTCAGGGGGGTAACGTTAATATTAAGATTAATGACCAACTTGGCCAATATTTCCAAACTAAAAAAGGCCTTAGGCAAGGTGACCCCATGTCTCCAATATTATTTAATATAGTAGTTGACATGTTGGCCGTACTAATTGCAAGAGCTAAGGAGGCAGGTCAGATAGATGGTGTTATACCGCATTTGATTCAGGATGGATTATCCATCCTTCAGTATGCAGATGACACCGTGATTTTTATGAGTCATGATGTCGAAAAGGCAGTTAATATGAAGTTGCTGTTAAGCACTTTTGAACAACTATCGGGCTTAAAAATAAATTTCCACAAAAGTGAGATATTTTGCTTTGGACAAGCTAAGAATTTCGAGGAATTTTATTCAGAATTATTTGGATGCGCCATTGGCAAATACCCCTTTAGATACCTAGGTCTACCCATGCACTTTAAGAAATTGTCAAATAAGGACTGGAAATTTATAGAAGAGAGAATTGAGAAGAGACTAAGTAGTTGGAAAGGTAAACTACACTGACTGTAGGGGGGCGGTTAGTTCTCATAAATTCGGTGCTGTCCAGTTTACCGATGTTTATGATGTCTTTTTTTGAAGTGCCAAAAGGGGTTCTAGACAAAATAGAATGTTTCAGATCTCGTTTTTTCTGGCAAAATGACCAACACAAAAGAAAGTACAGGTTGGTCAAATGGGATATTATACGCCAACCTAAAGATCGTCGTGGTCTAGGTATTCAAAACTTAGAAACCCAAAACAAATGTTTGCTTAGTAAGTGGCTCTTTAAATTGTTGAATGAAGATGGGTTATGGCAAGAGTTACCGAGAAATAAATATATTAAAAATAAATCATTAGGGAGCTGTGAGAAGAAACCAACAGACTCTCACTTTTGGAAAAGTTTAATGAATGTTAAAGAGAGCTTCTTTAAGTTGGGTCATTTTAATGTCAAAAATGGGTCACAAACACGTTTTTTGGATTGATACTTGGCTAGGTAATAAACCACTCAAAGACAAGTTTCGGGTTTGTTTAATATTGTAAGGAGAAAACAAGATACAATAGCTAACATACTAAGTTCCCTATACTAAATATCTCCTTTAGGAGAAATCTAGTGGGGGCAAACTTATTAAACCGGCACCGCATTGTATCCTCCCTACAACAAATTAACTTAACACAGAACGAGACGTCTTTGTTTGGAATTTAAAGGCCTCGTGTCTGTTTACAAATCAAGTCTATGTATGATGCTTTAATTAACAATGGGGTCAAATTGTCACAGGATATTTGGAAGACAAAATTACCAATGAAAATAAAAAAATTTTATGTGGTATATCAAAAAAAGGTGTTGTTTTTAACCAAGGATAACCTGGCTAGGAGAAATTGGAATGGAGATAAACAATGCTCTCTCTGTCATTTTTCCGTAAAACTATTCAACACCTATTTTTTGATTGTTTCTATGCCAAATTTCGTGGCGCTCCGTACATTTACTTTTTGGATTAACACCCCCTTTAAATATAAGAGATTTGTTCATCGTTTGGTCTAAAAGGGAAACAAAAAGTACAATACATTGTTATTAACAAAGAAAAGATCTGCACTTATATGGGCAATCTGGTTAACAAGGAATGAAGTAGTTTTTGACAAATGCAAACCAAAATCTCTTTTGCGGTACTATTCCGAGGAACCCATTGGGCTGCGACAATGGGCATGCTTGCAAATGGAATGAAGATCTTCGGGATCAATTAATATCCGCAGCACGACACCTTGAAGTGTCGCCTTTAGAGTTCTTCGCTCACGTGGCTGGCTTTCACGAGAGACATGTTGGATATGTTTAGTCGAAAACTTTTATTTCCCTGTTTTTTTCGCTGGTCGAAGTTGTCCCCAAAGAAAACTGAATTTTGTTTCAAACTCAGTAATAATTGGTCTTGATTCTATCTACGGATAGATGAAGCCGGATTCATATCCTTTATCTAAAAAAAAAGATGATGCTACCCTACCCTAAGATGGATCTCCTAAAGAAATGCATTAGTCGACCGATAAAAAAAAAAAGGAATAAGATAAGCTTTTTCAAAGTGGCCTCCGGCCGCCCAACGGCGAAACCGAGCTTCGCCAACGCGTCCGCCGTTTCACGTGCGGGACCGCGCCACGGAGCTCTATGCGCGCGTTGCAGCGGTGCTCCACTCGCGTGACGTTGCCGCCTCGGCACTTCGCCGCTGCCGATTGGTCGCGACGCCGCCGCCGTCGTAGGCATCCTCCGCTCGTTGATGCCGCGCTAGGTCGTCGCCGCGGCTCGGCCCAATCGCTTGCTACGGCGTGCGGAGCTCGCACCTCTTCGCCGCCACGCACCACCCGATGAGCGGCCTCCACCACCACCACCCCCACTTCCGGATGGCGCCTCCGCCGCCCGCCGCTCGGTGGCAGCGGCTTCAAGCCCAACGCCTTCGACGCGCTCGGACTTGGACTCCCGCGGTCGCCGCCCGCAGCCCGGCGGCCCGGCGACCACCACCACCCCGCCGCCGCCATGCGGCAAGTGGCGTCGATGCCCGCCGGCCGGTGTGCAGCGAGTGAACGCCGCCATGGCGAGCCACGCGGCGCTGCCTGACGACCAGCCGACGGCTTGGGTGCCATCGCGGTACGGGGGCAGCTACGACTACGCCCGGGCTCCGCTCCGGATGCAGCACTTCATGGTGCATGACTATCTTTGACATGTTTCCTTCCATCCTTCGGTCACAACGACGATGCTGCTGGCCACCATCACCGCCACCACCATTGATGTGATGACCGAGAGTTTTTTTTCGCTTTAAATGATCGATCGATGGTGAGGATGACAATGATCGATGGTCGATCGATCGATCGTCGCAGTGCACCTCCGTCCTTCCGTCAGCGGGGTCGTCGCCGCGGCTCGGCCACAAGCCGCTGCGTGCCTCGGCCACTCGTTGGGTCGGAGCTGTGGGATTTATACTGAAGACCGGAGGGAGAGGAATCAAAGAGACATGGATCCAAGGAGGTATGATCGCAGCAATAAATCTGTGGAAGGGATGTGCGTGTAGGTAATCGCATGCATCCACTACACATGCAACAGTGGTAGTGCTATTTATGAGTAGGCACTTGCATGCAAAAAGTAGGGAAGAGGGACATGCAGATTTTTTTTTTTTTTTTTCCTACATGCAAGAGTATATGGTGGGGCCGCCGAGGTGACACCTCAAGACGTTGACGTAACTCCCCTAGTGGGGTTCTCCTTTATAGGAGTTATAGATATAACATCACCCATAAGTTAATGACCATTAATAATCGATGCGAGAAAACATGATTCAATGAGAAAAATCAAATTGGCATACCTAACATCCTAGTTGATTTACATCGCTTCTACATAGTACATACTACATATCATGGTTCTCATTTCCATTCGTCTTGAAATTTTGTTCTTTTTTTTTCTTCACTCTTATGTAAATAATGGGGTTCATAAGCCCTACTAATATATTACTATTTTTAAAGTAAGATAAGATGGGAAATTTTAAGTAAAAAATAAAAGCAATTTCTTTAGCCTAGAACAAAAAGGTCCAAATAAGAACAGATAGAGGAAAAACAAGCATATTGAAAACAAAACTGGGACTTCAGGTCATAACATTAGATTTGATAGTGCAACTAAACTGAGTACATGCGTGAATCCTTCAAAGTTGTTCTGTGACAAGATTTCTAAAAGCGGACAAAATGAACCAACAAAGATCTAGGGAGTCATCCCCCAAAGCACCAAGACATTGTAGCTTCATAGTTTTTAACAAATCAAGATCCTTTAGCAACATTACATGGATGCTCTACGATACAAATTAATCTTTTTCACAGAGCTAATGTTTCAAGTCTCCGGGGTGGAAAACCAAAATCATATGTGAAGTTCATGCTCTCTTTGGAGGTTGCCTCTACCGGCGCTAAAAAGCGCTCAAGAAAGGCCTAATAGCTCGGTGGAGGCACTACCGAGCGGCGCGCCGGTACCAGCCCCTCGGTGAAATTTTAAACGGGGAAAAGAGTGTACCGAAAGTGCTCAAAACGGCCCCTCGGTGCAACCCGTGCCAAAAGCACCGAGGGCTCGGCCCCCTTGCAAAACCTGGCGTCACGTCGCAAAACTTGAGAGGCGTCACGTCGGCGGTGTTTGCCACCGTCGACGTCAACTACACCGAGGGCCACCTCAACTACCCTCTCGGTGCATTTTAATTTTAAAAACTTAAAAAACATTATCTACCGAGCGCCCGTCGAATGGTGCTCGGTAGATTCAAAATTTAAAAACCACGACACCGGCTCTACCGAGGGCCGCCATCCATGCCCTCGGTGTAATATGGTCGTTTCACCGAGGGGCGTGGATGCACTCGGTGAATCGACCATATTACACCGAGAGTGGTTTCACCGAAGCGCTACCATCGGTGTACACACGGGAACATGGGGTTCTCTCGGCCCCCATCTCCCGGATTCACCGAGCACGCGCCCTCGGTATAGCGGCTGTGCCGAGTGTCCCGCTTGGTGCGGTGACCTCATCTCCGGCGTCCTCCTCCCCTCAACTATTTCGTTGTCTCACGTCCATTTCATTCGGCGTCGGGTAACTCTATCACAAATCTCCCCGGTAGCCCATCTTCTTGAAAGAATTCTCCATCATATGTGCCTGGGTTTATCAAGTTGTAATCTTCATCGATTGGGACGGTAGTTTACCGTGTGGCGCTACCTTATGCACAATATCCCAACCCTTAAGGGAAGTTATGGTTTGGAAGGCGTATGGCGTGTAATAAACCTGCGCACGACTGTTGAGCCACAACATAGACATCGGCTCTGAATACCACGAGAATCCCGTCGAACCGACGAGACCAATTTTGGGCTCCGTCGAACCCCTCCATGACACAGGTCAAACCAATGGCATTTGAATATGACGGGTTGAAGATTCTTGGTGCCGTAGAAGGAAAGTTCATATATTTCTTCAACTTTGCCATAGTAGTGTTGGTGTTTCTTAACGCACACGAGAGAAATCCGCAAGCGCACGGAAATACCGTTGTAGCACTTCACCCTAAGTGGTAGCGGGGGTATCGTATTTTACACAAGGACGGTCGCGCAGCGAGCACTTCGGTCTATGTCAACCTAAGGCAAGGGTTTGTTTTCTAAGAGTAGCGAGGTATCTATAGGCTATGTTTTCCAAGAAGTGATTTCTAAAGTCCATTGTCTACTCACTTCGGGCACCGGCCAACGCCCAACCTGGGAAGCTTCCGGCAGTGGCTCTACGACACAAACCCGAACGTGGGGGATTTCAAGGGGGCGGTCAAGGCTTGTCACGACCCAGCCGCCTACCCCTCAACGTGGGATGCTTCAAAAAAAAGGTAGGTGAACGCTAGTCCAAACACCACGTTTGCACTATTGGTCACGCGGTTCTTGATGTTGGCCAAGGTTCCCCTTGGCCAAAAGAGTTCCTTCACCAAGAACTAACGCTCTTAACGAGACAATCTACCAATCCCGCAAGTCTACAACAGCTAAGAAATATACGAGGAAATTAAATATCTTAAAGATAATCACAAGACTTCTTACCAAAGTGTAAGTAGCTTGCAGAGGTACAAGCCGGGCGGGTACCGACAAGTCCGGCACTCCGTCCTCCTAGGAACTGCGGAACACCGAGGGGCGAACCGGCAACTCAGGTAGAAAGAACAAAGCTTCTTTCTAGCTTTTCCCTCTCTCACTCTCTAGAATTTAGAAGAAGATATAGAAGAAGTAGAAGAAGAAGAACTAATTCTACTCTCTTGCACAAGTGGACTGGTTTCTCCTTGGAATTGTTGTGTGTTACATTGAAGAGATGGGCTCTATTTATAGGAGAGGGGGAGGTAGAGGCTATCTCTATACATGGAAGTATTTCCTGCCACCTCCATCTTGCATGCAAACCGACCCTCACCGGTCGGCAGAACAATGTTTCCTTGTGAATGGCGTCGAAAACCGGAAGAGAACCGGCCAGGAAGGCCTCGAACCGAGCTAAACCGGAGAATCAGGCGCTGTCTTGCATTTCGAAAGGAAATCGGGGTCCAACTGGGGCAAAACCGGCCAACCGCGGGGGTGGACCCGCGCGGCCCGGCTGAGCCGGCAACCGCCTCCCGCGCGCCCGGTGGGGTCTTGCCACGTGCCCTCGGCGGGCGGGCGAACCGCGCCGCGCGTCCCCGCGCGTGAGACCTCTGCGCCCGGCAGCCAGTCCCCACCGCCCGCATTGGTGCGCAACGCCGCTGCGCTTCGCGTGCGTCGCGGCGGGGACCGGATGCCACGTGCCCTAGCCTGATTGGGCGGGCGGCGGCGGTGCCCTCCGGCCGGCGGCTACGGGGCCGCCTGGGGTCCTTGTTGGCTTGAGCGCGCGCGCGCGTGGGGCCCGTGGGTCCACTGTCGGTCTCTGCCAAACGATCGCTGTTGTTGTTGGCTGTTCTTTGCCACGCCACGTGTCGATAATCATTGGCCTGCATGGTTTCTAGGCGACACGTGGGACCTACTTTGCATGGCAATTTTGTATACGTGATAACTTCTTATTCGGGAGTCCAAATATAGCAAGTAATATATCCGTTTTGATCAGCGCGGTGAGCTCTTCGTGATGGTGTACTCCGTTTTGCTATATAATATACTTTTTCTTGATGATAAATGGAGAATTCCTGCATTGCACTTAGAAATACCAAAACTTGTGGAACTAGTTAGAATTAATCCCTACCACTAAGTTTGGTGGTCAAAAGTAAATGTTTTATGCAGGTGTTGACGGTATAAAATAGGTAGTTAACGGCCGTCAAAAAACTCCCCCACACTTAGTCCTTTGCTCGTCCTCGAGTAAAGGTTGAGGACTAAGATGGGTCATCTCTTTGATATGTAACCTGCATACAAGTTATTCCAAGCTTCACCGCACTTTGCGAACTTTTTGATGTGTCTACCACGTTAATCTTGGGTAATTGAACTATGGAACAACACAGATTCGAATCCCCCTTGCTTCAAATATGTGCGGGAACTTGGGTTTTCATTGATTTTGAAAAGGTAAAATATAGCGTAGCTCCTCAAATGATTCACTCGGATCACTCAATTTTTGTAGGTGTTGATTCCTCACCAAGGCATATCGAGAGGTTTGCCTTTTTTTCTTTCCTACTTCTAAAAAAGCTTATGTGGATCTTTGGGTAGGGAAAGATATGAAGGCATACTTACTCGCATATATTGCCGGTCAAAGCTCGGATCCAAGGAGAAAAGATGGCATACCCCTAGATCAAGAAGTGCATGTGTGTGGATATTATATAGTGGAAGCTATACTATACTCCTTGATATGAGTGATCTCTCTCTTATAAAAACTTTATTCTTGAGAACATGGCTATCTTTTTGCATGAGCCTTCATGTGCTCATTATTATTTTTTCATTTCGAACTCTTGGACCTTCATGTGTCCAACTTTTTTGGTCATTGGGACCTTCATGTGTCCCTATTTTTTTTATAGCCATGTCTCTTTAAACCACAAATATATATATATATATATATATATATATATATATATATATATATATATATATATATATATATATATATATATATATATATATTTGTGGTTTAAAGAGACATGGCTATCACCACCTATCATCTCCACACATCTAGAATTCTTGATGTATAAACTTAGCATTCCAAGACAATTTAGCATTTGTTATTTGGAGAGAATGTCAAATTTAGGCGCATCTAGTTGTCGTTACAATCGAGTATATACAGCTTCACTATCATTTAGAACATAAATCAATGCAAATTGCTAGGAATCGATGAAGTCGCAGAGAAAAAAAAAAATCACATTTTTTTGCGTGCTAGTCATAACAAATTTTATTATGTCACAACATCCACCTCGTGTTCTCCACTTGTGTTCATTCTTGCGGGTTAGTCATATAAATTTGGTGAGAAAATAAACAATGTAGTAGCTTGCGGGATGGAGGAGATTGGTCAGCGGGGGCCGAGGAGCGACTCGGGAAGGGAAGTGTAGTGGAGGACGTCGGCAGCCCCTCTCTCAACCATAAATCGGCCACGAGACAAAGCGACATGGAGAAGTGGAGAACACGAGGTGGATGTTAGTGACATAGGAGCAAAGGAATTGAATTTCTCAAGGAGAATCACGCTGCGCAACTTCCCATTGAGAGTTTCATCTGTTGGGCTCCCTCGTCCCGAGGTGTTCTCGTTGTGATCAAGCCGTGGAATGCGCACATTTGCCTGCGCAGAGGTGTTGCATGGGCATGTCCCCGGACTCGATCTCAAGTTGTCTTTACATGTACGTGCATATGTACGAGATGTGCATCAGTCCATAAGAAGGGCATGTGTACTTTTAGCATACATTACACTAAAATTATACTCGTACTCATCACATCCATGAATGAATAAATGATTTGTTGCACATGTTTCTCGGCCTTTTGTATATATAAAAAAGAATGTCTATCGATAACTTCATACTATATATGGTTAGAAATATGAAACTTGTATGAGCGAACTATGCTAAGGTATCTCTATAAATATATTTTAACAGAAAAATATGATTGCAGTATTTATTCTAAGATTTGATAAATTAAACATTTCGAAAACAAGAAAAACAAAAACAACAGAGACAACTTAGAAACAAATTCTAGGAGGAGCTATTTCCCTCCGTTCCCGACTCTACCCCATTCGTTCAAGCTAAAGGCAAACCTGTCGGGTTCGCTTCAAAGGTCACATTAGCCTCCTTGCAAAATAACCAATTTGCAAGCTTTACGTGCTCTCTGCAAGCTCGCCGTGCTCTACCAGTGAAAGGAGATGGCATCGTGGGCCGACTAGTTGCTTCTTTCCCACTTTGCCTTTCCCTTTCTCGGAAGATAGGGGCGAAAAAACGCTTCAACTCGTTAGATTCGAGAAAAAAAAGAAGTGTGTCTGAAGGTTGCCAACATAGAGCTCAAAAGCATCACGAGATCATAGAGCACACATTTTGCGATAGAGCAATTAACATCCTCATTGATAAACAACGTTCGCGGTAGCAGCATTCAAATCAACAACTTGATATAGTGATACAAGAAGGATGACTGCAAAAACAAGCTACTTTCACTGAAATTACAATTTCCTTGAGAATGCCAAGTCCAGCTACTGTCTTTTCCTCATTTTGTGATAGAGCAATTAACATACTCATTGATAAACAACTACTTGTCTACACGACATCGCTTACTTCTGAGAGCGATGATTGCCAAGACTAAGAAGATGAGTGCCCGCAAGGAAATGACCAAAGTGAGGTCATTAGGATGGAATCCAACTATATCGGGAAGCAAACCAGATTTTTTTTTTCTCTGAGCACATGCGTGAGCATGTATTTCAAAAAGCAAGCCCAAGTTCATCGAAACAAAAATACGTAATGCAAACAACTATATCAAATTCGGTGATTTAGCTTCTAACAACGTGACACGTACGATAGGTACCGCCCACTTTCTTAGCTCGGTGTAGGTTATGACCTGTCACAAAACCCATTTCTTTACCAAAACTTTGCCTAAGGTGTGATGAAGAAATTGTTGGCCACATGTTAGAACATTGTTTGGCAAAAAAACATGGTTTTGTTTGTATAGGTTCTAGGGCACAACTATTACCATCTCTAATTAAAAAAAAAAACTGAGGGGTTAAGAAGTCTCTCGGCAAATCATAAATCATAGCTGTGGAATCGGCATGTACCAGGACCATTTTCTACTTATTAATGAAATAACACACAGCTTCCTACATGTTGAAGAATAAAAATATGGCAATGTCTTGTAGTGGTCCAAACATACCCTAAGTTCCATACTTCCATCGCATCATACAAGCAATAATATTTGATATGCAAATTGCTAAACAAATGGACCTTTTGACAAATATGAGAGTTCAATAGAATATAGTTCACCCAAGCCCGAGATTCAATAAAGAAAATTTTATAGTTCAACTTATTAGAAAATTGCCAACATTAATCAAGCGAAACTATAAATTATCACACAAGCTAGTGAATCATATATCTATATCAGCTACCAGGGCACATAATGTTTTATGGACATGAATAATTGCATTACCACGGGGGAAACACATCGGACATCTATATTCTTCATACTTTGGGAAGTAACATGTTCGGGATTTAGAATGCTAAGGCGACCAGACCGGGGCTCTCG
Source organism: Hyparrhenia diplandra (assembly GCA_015847255.1). NCBI lineage: Eukaryota > Viridiplantae > Streptophyta > Magnoliopsida > Poales > Poaceae > Hyparrhenia > Hyparrhenia diplandra. The sequence continues at coordinate 206,678 of JADLZK010007780.1, read as the reverse complement.
AGGATCCTTGTCGTGGTACTTGCAGCAGAGAAAGAGTGGCCGTAAAGTGCTAAAACGAAAAGGACACAACAAACCTAAAAGAAAAACTGAAAACATAGCATCTAAAACAAAACGAAAAAGTTGATATGAAGACTGTAGTACCATGAGCGGTGTATACTTACCAGGCACACCCGGCAATGGCAAAATTCATCAAGTGTGCTATGCATCGCGAGCAAAGTAAGAAAATGACCAGCAACCAAAACTTTTTGGTTTCAATATTGTTTCACAGGATCATGTGGAACTTTTTTTAATGGATCTAAACCAAATGATAGATAATATTTTTAATTAGATCTTTTCTAACCACTACACATGCACATAAGGCATGAATGTCTATGAAAACCATCTATAAAATTATAGCTGGTAGGCGAACATGCCTTGTCCATGCAAGGTTCTTGTCGTCATTGTGCACCTCCTTTGCTAGGTAGCTTCATTGTAGAGCTTAATGTCAAATTCTATGCATGGCAAAGACAACAATCGGTCAAACAAGTGCGAGCACGCCCGGCATACCTTGTTCATGCAAGAGGCACACTAATGCGGCCGATCGAGTGTCGATGAGGCCAACATCACCTACCTATTGGAAGGAGGGTAACTAATAAAATTAGAAAAAAAACATATAACTGGTGAGAACTCACATCGAAGGCAAGGTTAAATAAAAAGTCATTCATTGGGGTAAGCTTGGAACATCAAGGCTCTCAAATTATTTCTCTGTCCCAATCCAAAGAAAAAAAAAAACATAACATTTTTACGGGGGTAGGAATCAAGCTGTTACTTCTCTTGATGTGCAAGTAGTTGCTTGTCTCAAGCTAGATAGGTAACTTCGATCATATGTCGGCCTAAGGTCTAGCAAGTACAACCCGAGTATACTTCGATCAATCAGTATAAATCACATTTCAAGCCATGAACCTTTTGTTGCAAGAAAAAAATGCATTCTAAATAGCCCGATGAAATTTATATGTTCAAATATTTTAGTTGAATAGTCTAGAGAAAATTTCTCACCAAGCATAAATAATAAATGACAGGTCAACACATATATGGAAGATGTTGGATTCGATCACAAGGCATGTGATGTGCAAACATGCATAAAAGGAGCAAAAGAATGTCTGCGACTTACCGACCGAGAAAATTTACTAATGGAATGCATCTATGCTCACTAATAGTAGTGTCGACCTAGATACCAGAGAAGCAGAGACACATGATCTACTATGCCCTATTGTGCCATCATTGATAGCTTAAGGCTCAGTTTAGAGTGTTACTGAACTCTGATGTGTGCACTCCAAAGCAACATGAAATTCTTTGCCAGACATCGAGCAAACAAATTTGAATTACTTAGCTTATTGCTTCCAAGAAGCATGCACACCTACTGCACATGGATTAATCACGAAATTATTAAAATAGTACTTGCATAAGAATCCCAGTTCCTCACAACGTCAATCATCGATAAGGGTATAAGGTAATCAAGTAGTTCCTCACAACGTCAATCACGATATCAGATAATTTGGATATTCAGATTGTCATCATAGGCTGAGGACATAGAATACAAGATAATTAAAAAAAAAGGGTAAACGGTAATCAAGTAGATATCCATGTCAATGGAGAGGAGGTAACCATGTCCTGTGGACTTTTGATATCCCACAGACTACCTGTTTCAGGACTTTCTCCATACCCAATGTTCATCGCATCCTACCTGCAAGTTGCGCCAATTTGAGTTTGCTCATCGCATCATCTCATAGTATAATTTCCACAACTGTACCTGTGCATCTGCAATATAAAGCAGTTTGGTTTGGAATGGTTATGGCGTAGACGTATTCATCATGTAGCTAGTAAGCGGAAATATGATTCTACAGAATCCAACTTAAATGACACAGTTTACATCAAAAACACATTTTCTAGAGAATCCATGAAAAATAAATTTGTTCTGCAAATCTTAGGATGAAGACATGCTCCAATAATATTTTGTTTTTTTTTCAGTTGAAGGGTTAGAACTACGCCGCTGGCATATCCCAGTCCTAAACCCCCTATCAATAGTCAAATGACTCAAAAAAATCTGACAGGAACATGGATATGCAGGCTGCTGATCTACTCTTCTAGAAAATTTATCAAACTCGATGGCATTAAGGTTAGCCAACTTTCAGCTAGTTCTCTCTTGTCGAGAGAATCCGAGCTACATGATGAAGAATGTATTTGGACAGAGTAAATTGAGTACTGTACAATGACTGAATTCAATCACTTGCCTCGAGAATCCTCCAAGGGCATGCACAAACAAAGACGTCTTGCATGACAATACTTGTTAAGATCCCATCCACGCTTTTTCCAAGGAATCCAGATGCTTACCTTCCAATTGCATCAGAAAGCAATAGAAACAGAACTAAAAGTATTCAAACATGCAATGGTTAATTAACAAACAGGGAAAATTTGTACAATTAGATTAACAAAATCAATACAATTCTTCAGCTCGAATGGCGGTTGCAGATAGTCGTCGAAGGCTTCCAAAATCAGCTATACAATTTTGGAGCAATATTTCTTCTACACGCCGGGGAGCACCCCGTAAACATAATCACAATCGGATACACAAAGAAGGTCCACATTAGTATTAATACTACGAAGATTCAAATGAGTTGAGATTCCAATCTTCATGTGTAAAATGCATATATCCGAAATGCGAGATTCAAGCCTCACATGTGTTAAATTGAAAAGCACCAGGAGGGAAGCATACCGACATTGAAGGAGGCTTTGAGGGCGGAGGTGGGGTGCGGCATCGAGATGCCGCGACGCCCACCACGGGGAGGCTCCCCTCAGTATGGCGCCAGCGCGTCGTCGGCATCCTCTGTGCTTGCGTCAATACGGCCTCCGGCGAGCGACCCGGGATCGGCGGGGCCTACGGACCCATGGCCTTGAAGCGGGATCGGGGCGGGACCTAGAGGAGAAGCGGCGGCCCAGAACCGATTCGGGGAGGAAGTCGGCCCACGGGGTTCCGTGCGCGAGATCGTGTCGCCCGGCCCTGTTCCCGTGCGGCGGAGTCGTCCGTCTCGGCAACACGGCCGGCCGGCGGTTGTAGCGAAGCGGGAGCGATGAGCAACACGAAGGAAGTGGGAGGCGGCCTCGCTCGGTCCGGCGGCGGCAAAGCAAGAAAGCAATTGGACGGCGGCAAGTGGACCTCGTGCGGCGGGGATGGCGATGGCGGCGGCGAGAAGGAGCGCTCGTGTCGTCAGCGGCAGCTGAGGGCGCAATCGGCATCTCATCCGGGTCCTCCCCCACGATCCTAAACATGGTGTGTGGGAGGGACTAGCTGCGCTAGGGAACCGCCAGCGAAAACACACGTGGTTGGCTGGGGCCGGGAGCCGGGGGGATGAGGGAGGCGGGGGCCGCGCATGGTGGGTTGCATGGAGCTCAGGAGCCACTAGGAGCGTCGCATGGCGGACCGTCGCGGAGGGCTCGCTCGGGCTCGGTGATTTGGGCTCGGGTAGTGTTTATTATTCACTACCCAGGGTAATATATAGAATACCTATATATATATATATATATTGAACCAAGGTACATGGTTTAGAGTTTGAAGGAAAAGATAACACAAACCGGTACAAGTACCATAACCTCCTCACAACGAAGTTATTGTCAAGCGTCATGACACATATTTGACCAATGCTACTTCACTAGCTAAACCGATTAAATAAGTTCTTAAGTCGACATATTTGAAAACAACCAAAAGTTCTTGTCCAAAGATTTCTTCATCGGCATCCAATGAGACCGGCCTAAACAAAAGGAACAAGTTCTTGTCCAAATACGACCTAATTATCTCTAAACATGTGGCCATACTTGCGCTTGAGGAGGACACGAAGCTTCTCGGCCGCTCTCTTGATCCATCAATTCACAAAGGGCAAGTTAGCATATATATATAATTAAAATTTAGGAATCTTAAGTTAGGGGAGCAATATATCACCTCTCTGCTTGGCGTCGGGATAGGATATTGTCCTGTCTCCTCGTCGTGTCCTCGATCATTGTGCTATGAAATATAATCTTATCATCGATTTGAAACACCTGACCGTGTTTAGGAGCCTTCATTAAGAAAAAAAAAAAGTCAGCATTAGAATTGATTGCAAGTGGTAAATTAATACTAAATCTGTCCCAAATTATTAGACGTTTTGGCTTGTATCAAACTATAATTAAACATGGATGATTGGAAGTGTTAAACTAATGTCAAACAATTTCATACTATATATAGACAACAATGAAATAATTAAACATGGATGATTGGAAGTGTTAAATTAATGTCAAACAGTTTTCATACTATATATAGTATGGGATCCCAAGCAAGAACAATTAATTACCGCTCACATAAGCAAGTAGCATCATCATCACAACCCTCCCAATGTGTGCTATCGGTATCTCTTGTTGGTGGGAAACAGAGTCACTAGTCAACATATATGCTTTAGTTACAATAAAACAAATTTTGTCCCCATGAGATTTTACCTAAAGTCGTTTTATGGTGCAATAAAGCTTTGTTAGGCATTGATTATTTTTCCTAGCATTTTGACACATGATTTCTCAACATGATTGCAATTGCTAAATAACTCTCAATCAATTCAAATCAGACTTAGAATCAATTTCATTCAATATATAGTCGGTATTAAAATTAATCTTTGTAACTCATTATTATCTCTCAAATCCAAAATAGAAGCAGAGTGCTAATAAAGCACTTTCCTAATCAATCATACACATGCCGGATGCTAATATACGCACATGAATGAAAATCAAAAATTCAATTCAATCGCCAAAGACAACGTGCAACAAAAAATAGCACATATAAAATCCCATTTAATTCTAACCCTAACCTGATCCATGGGAAGCAACCTAGGGTGGCGTCGTGGAGCGACCGGTTCCTCTTCCTCCCCAATGCATTCGCCGCACGAAGAATCAAGAAAACAAACAAAAATCCAATCTACCATGAACACTAGCACAAGACACTAGAAAACCCTCTAACCTGCTCGTCAGGAAGATGAACCGCGTCGTGTGGCTCGAAGCCAGGAGGCACATTGGGAATCCCTTCTAGCAACTCTGGCGGAATGCGCCACCGGCGCCATGGCGGCGTCGTTGTCCTCCCGGGTCGAAGGCCGCGTTGCTGGTCCCCATCGGCGGGCGCTACGATTGCTGGGTCGAGTGGCGCGGCACTCCAAGGGTCGAAAACACTGCCGACCCGGACGAAAAAAAGGGGAAAGGGGGGGACGGGAGTCGGGGACGAAGCTCATGGAGCGCCTCTGTCGCCGGCGGATGGATGGATCGAGGAAGCGGTGGAGGCGATTTGCAATCGGGTGGGCAAAGCGGCGGCCTACGGGGGCTGATGGGATGGGAATGGGGAGAGACGTGAAAGACCGAGAAACTTGCACTTGAAATCATAAGCTAGATTCACTAAATCGTGGCCCCACCATGATTGGACCGTGTCATAGAGTCAACCCCAAAAAGATGGGCTGTTATTCCACTTTCTCCTGAATTGGGTCAAACTTTTTGGTGGTGTTGTTGGAGCCAAAATATGTTGTTTGTGTGTATCCATTGTAATTTTCGCACGATGTTTAGCTATTACTGTAATTATTTATTCAGTTACTCAATAAAAAATATTAAAATACCAAAATGAAGGTTACAAAATCTAAAAACTTGCATGGACACCACCTTTTGGTGTAGCATGTTGACAAAAAATTTGAGTTGATTCCTCGAGAAAGTGGTGATGCACATCCTTAGAAAGCCACACATCTCGACACATGTCCCTAGTCACTAGGTAAGAGATGCTCGGGCTTGTGTGGGTTGTTATTCCACTTTCTCTGAATTGGCTCAAACGTTTTGAGGTGTTCTTGGAGCAACATTATGTTGTTGTGTGTATCCGTAATTTTCGTGACGATGTTTGGCTATTACCAGTAATTATTTGTTCGCTTACTCAATAAAAAATGTTAAAATACCAAAATGAAGGTTAAAAAATCTAAAAACTTGCATGGACACCACCTTTTGGTGTAGCATGTTGACAAAAAAAAAATTGAGTTGATTCCTCGAGAAAGTGGTGATGCACATCCTCGAGAAAGCCACACATCTCTCACACATGTCCCTAGTCACTGGGTAAGAGATGCTCGTGCTTTTGTGTGTTTGTCATTCCACTTTCTCTGAATTGGCTCAAACTTGTTTGGGGTGTTCTTGGAGGAAAATTATGTTGTTGTGTGTATCCGTGTAATTTTCGGACGATGTTTGGCTATTACTGTAATTATTTGTTCAATTACTCAATAAAAAATGTTAAAATACTAAAATGAAGGTTAAAAAATCTAAAAACTAGCATGGACACCACCTTTTGGTGTAGCATGTTGACAAAAAATTTGAGTTGATTACGAGAAAGTGGTGATGCACATCCTCGAGAAAGCCACACATCTCTCACACATGTCCCTAGTCACTAGGTAAGAGATGCTCGAGCTTTTTGTGTGCTTGTCATTCCACTTTCTCCGAATTGGCTCAAATTTGTTTGGGGTGTTCTTGGAGGAAAATTATATTGTTGTGTGTATCCGTGTAATTTTCGAGACGATGTTTAACTATTATTGTAATTATTTGTTTAATTACTCAATAAAAAATGTTAAAATACCAAAATGATGGTTAAAAAAATCTAAAAACTTGCATGGACACCACCTTTTGGTGTATCATGTTGACAAAAAATTTGAGTTGATTCTCGAGAAAGTGGTGATGCACATCCTCGAAAAGCCACACATCTCTCACACATGTCCCTAGTCACTAGGTAAGAGATGCTCAGGCTTTTGTGTGCTGTCATTCCACTTTCTCTGAATTGGCTCAAAAATTTTTTGGGGTGTTCTTAGAGGAAAATTATGTTGTTGTGTGTATCTGTGTAATTTTCTTATCGATGTTTAGCTATTATTGTAATTATTTGTTTAGTTACTCAATAAAAATGTTAAAATACCAAAATGAAGGTTAAACAATCTAAAAACTTGCATGGACACCACCTTTTGGTGTATCATGTTGACAAAAAATTTGAGTTGATTCTGAGAAAGTGGTGATGCATTATCCTCAAGAAAGCCACACATCTCTCACACATGTCCCTAGTCACTAGGTGAGAGATGCTCGGGCTTTTGTGTGTTTGTTGTTACACTTTTTTGCACTTGCTCAAACGTTTTTGGGGTGTTCTTGGAGCAAAATTATGTTGTTGTGTATATCTGTGTAATTTTGAGACGATGTTTAGGTATTACCGTAATTATTTGTTCGGTACTCAATATTAAAATACCACTCAAAAATTAGGGATACTCGAAAATAAACATCCCCTGATTTGGAAACTAAAATAAAATAAGTGGCGTCAATTTTGTCAATTCTTTTTTATCAAGCGCCAAGTTAACCCGAATTTTTACTTAGCGCCAAATTTTTATCAATCCCTAAGCACCGTATAACCCGACGTTAGCTTGCGGCGTTATTACTAAACGCCGCGATGTCTTTGTGTCGGGCTCACCGACGCTGGGTCCAATGTTGCCGGGCCCACGATTCGATGAATGTACTATATTCCTCTCCCTTTACATGCGTGAATGAACCGGCGGCGGCGGAATCCAGGCGCCCACCCGCCTTCTTTTCCCCATCTATCCCATCGACTCCCCGCTACCCACCTCGCTACCCACCTCGCTCTTCCACGGCCTCAATCAACCGGCGACATGGTCGGCGCCACCGCTGGCGCAACTACGCCCTCGACTCCCCTCCTGCGGGCGCCATTGTTCTTATTTGCCTTAAGGCGCCGCACCACTCGCCCAAAGAAAAGCGGGGCGAGGATGATGGCCGGTTCGTCGCCGCAAATGGGAGGAGGAGCCGACGTCCGTACCGGAGGCGCGCTCGAAGGAAGAGGAGGAAGAACCGAGGTGCCGATGCCCGATGTGCCTCCCCGGCTTCGCTCCACAACACCGCCATCGCCAAGCACTCTCGTTCCGAGGTTCCCGGCCAAAGAAAGTTAGGGTTGGGTTTTTTTTTGATTTTCATGTGCGGATATTAGTATGCTAGTGTTTCAAGTGTGGTTTGGATTTGGGACTACGCTATTTGGATTATGAGAAATTGACTTTGCTATTTGGATTATGAGAAATGATATGGGAGCTTGGCAACAAGTGTTAGCTATATATGCATGAATGCTTGCCACTAGTAGACATATATGGATATGGAATAGCTCTCTAATATGGTGGTGCTTTTTTGCTAACCCTCAATGGTTGTATTTACATCCGGTTGTGATCCGACATGATATGTAACTAGTCTCATATGCATATGCTTGGTATGGATATGTTAGCCTTTTGCTGAAATTCTCACAAAACGTGGTCGGATTATTGCTGTTTTTGTTATTGTCCAAGTATCTTTTGAAATGTTGTGAAAACAGGGGGTAAAACATGTCTTCAATTAAAAAGTCTGATTTGAATTGATTGAGAGTTATTTAACACCCGCAATATATTTTATTTTCGCTTGTAAAAGCTAATGCATGCATGGGATCCCAGTCCATATATAGTATGAAATGGATTGTAACTATGTTAAGAATTGTTTGAGATTAATTTTGCACTTGCAATCATTCATGTTATATTTATTCTTTGTTGACTATATAGTATGAAATGGATTCTAAGTCGGTTTTGAGTTGTTTGAAATTAATTTACCACTTGCAATCATTCATGTTTTTGCGATTCTAATACTCTCGATTTTGTTAATAAAGTTGGAGGATCCCCTATGTTTACGTGTCGATAAGAAGATTACAATCGCTGTCGCATTTTCTCATGACAAATGATGAGGAGACGCTAGAATGGCCGAAGGCGGGAATAGGGAGGTGATATATGGCTCCCCCTACCTTAAGAATCCTAAATTTCATTAATATATATGCTAACTTGCCCCATTTGTTAATTGGCGATTAGGAAAAAGGCGAGAATGTTCGTAGTGCTCCTCAAGCGCAAAGTACTTCCACAACGGCGAATGATTCTCACTCGTTTTGAAGAAAATGCCGGACTACATGGTTGTTTAGATGTGTCGATTTATGAACTTATATAATCAGTTTTCTGAAGTTGCATTGGCACTACCGTGGTTTGTGTTCGATGTTGTAATCCTATGTGCCACCGTGGCACTACTTAATTTATATATATCTTTTATATTTATCTCTCGTTGAATGGTTGTGTGTTCTTGATTCAAAAGCCTAAATGCGCTGCCACCGCTGATGATGTTTAAAGTGCACATTTGTTATCCAAATAATGTGATTATTTTTCCGGACGAAGCTAGGATTTTAATCTAGGTTCTCCAATTTTGTATAAGTTTTTTTATATAAAAAAGTTTCGGTTGACATATGTACATATCACATTTTCTAAGTATGCAAAAGAAGGTTTACATGTAGCTTGTCGTTGTATAAATTTATAATTGATCAAAAATAAAATATAAACATTTACAAACTATGTTTTACAAAAACATCTAACTAGTGCAATGGTTACATGCGCTTTTTTAGTTTAAAACCCAAAATCCCTAGTTCAACCCAAGTTGGGCTTTTAATTTTTTGCCAACATTTATGTTTTTTTCTTCCCTTTCTCTATTTTCTTTTTTTCCTTTTTCTTTTTGGCACTTTTTTGTGTGTGAGCATGAAATTATGATTTCTAATGACTTTTCTCAATTGTGGTATCCCATGTGTATATCTCGGGATTTATGGTATATATGACCTAACAAAGTGCATGTGGATGAAGTATAGGATCGTACTAGACCATGGTCTTATATATGTAAAATATGCATTCATACGTTGAGTATATGGATATACTTTTTTTATATACAACATTAGTGACATTTTATGTGATATATATTAAAAAATATTGGTTCCTTCAAAAAAAAAAATTAACAATTTTTTTTTCTCAGAATCAACAAATAATTACAAAGAGTATTTGAATTATATATATATATATATATTCGAAAAAAATATGTTACCCGCACGACATGCTGGGACACACAAAAACTCACGCAAAAAGAGATTGGCGCTGAACTTCCCAAAATTTCCCACCAAAAACAAATAAAAAAAATCAAAACTTCCCAAATTTAAAAAGTCGCGCCTTTTTACCAACCAATTTTTTTTTTTAGCAAGCCGCTTAAGCTATCGCGCCAACAACATCGTGCCGACGTTTTAGCTTCCGCTTATAGTGACTCTCATCGTATCCCTCCCTAATCCCCTCGCGAAAACCAAATCTAGAGGTCGGGCTTGGGTTCTAGCGCCGCCAAAGAAATAACTCTCCTTCTCGCCTTCCACCACCAAATCACCGGGGATGCCGAGCGCGGCGGAAGGGGGACCCCATCGGCGTCGACATCGCTGCACACACCTGATTATCTCTCCGGCCGGTGACGCCACCCGAGTTCTTCACACCAACAACTCGACGACGTGCATTCGCCCTCCGGCCTGGGGCGGCGTCATCGCTTTTGGGTCACCTTCGTCCCAAAGAGCATCACGGAGGTCGGAGGCGGCGAAGGTGATCCAGCGACGACAGCCTAGATGCATTTCACCTTTGTCTCGTGACGCCAAATGACAACAAAACACTATATTCTCGCTAGTGCTACGTATACCCTAGGCTGTGATATGCTTTTTGTGCTCATGATTTTAAATTAAAATGTCATGGTTGTATATGCAGAATGGAAGAAGCATGGACGATATGTCACTTGCAAAGGGAGTGAGGAGGGACAAGAGGCGCTTAATAGATATGTAAACGCTGGGAAGAGTCTATTCACGCTTTGGTTGCTTAACAACAATGAAATCAAAACCGGGGTATGGGTCTAGGGACTACATGTACTTCAAGAAGAGAAGTGTTGATGATCCTCAAGCAGCAAATAACACTATCCGAAATCGAATACGATCTTGATGTATTAGACATGGTAAATTCTAGCCGATGAGAGGGTTGTCGAATAGTTTTGTCTAAGAATCCAACAACAGATTCATGTGTTGCCATAACACCCATTAAAAAAAACTAGAGGTTCGCCTGATGATGATGATGACGAGAAATGGATGATTCCAACTAAATGCATATAAAGAATGGCTACATTATATGCACACAAAGAATCAAGCCACGGGTGAGTTATGATAAAGCCCTAGTATGTATATATAAAAGATGGATTTTTGCAATGCATCATGACTCATATTATCGCTCTATTTCAGATTATCAAGATATATACAGGGAGGACACCATCAAGACATACAATGTAATGGTTGCGGCTTTGAAGGAAAACTTGAGGAGATCAAGAATATCCCCCGCCCCCCGCCCCCACCCCTCGTTGTCAAAACAATTCTTTTGCAAACTTCAAATTATGCTAGCTCATCATGTGACAATATTGTTCCAGATGCGTATAAGGATGTTAGCCTACCGATGCATTCCAAATCAAGAGAGCAACCAAACACCACCGTAGAAAGTGAGGCACATTCTCATGCCCTACGTTGGAGACAAGATCAAGGTAAAGTTAATTTGTGCTCATTTTCAATTAAATTTGTGTTTCATTTATGGAGTTGGAGCCATGGTAATTTATATTTATAGCTATATATATGAATGATACTATTTTAAGTCAATTTTGGAGAATTTTGGTGCATGGTTTCACAATCATTGTGGACAACTAAATAAATGCATGCTAGTGGATAAAGAGAAACAATTATAATGTACACCGCTAGTTGGCTATAATTGCAATTTCTATTGGATTGTTGATGTGGATGCTTGCATGTTGAGAGAAGTATTTAGTGGGGTTGACTATTACTTATTGTATTTATAGTTATATGAATGTTTCGCCTTAAATCAATTTTGGTGAATGGTTTCACAATCATTGTGGACAACTAATTAAATGCATGCTAGTGGATAAAGAGAAACAATTATAATGTACTTGCTAGTTGGCTAAATTTGCAATTTCTATTGATTGTTGATGTGGATGCTTGCATGTTGAGAGAAATATTTAGTGGGGTTAACTATTACTTATTATATTTATAGTTATATGAATGATACCGCCTTAAATCAATTTTGGTGAATGGTTTCACAATCATTGTGGACAACTAATTAAATGCATGCTAGTGGATAAAGAGAAACAATCATAATTACCTATAGTATCCTATAATTGCAATTTCTATTGGATTGTTGATGTGGATGCTTGCATGTTGAGAAAAATGTTTAGTGGGGTTGACTATTAATTATTATATTTATAGTTATATGAATGATACCGTGTTAAATCAATTTTGGTGAATGGTTTCACAATCATTGTGGACAACTAATTAAATGCATGCTAATGGATAAAGAGAAACAATCACAATTACATGTGCTAGTTGGCTATAATTGCTATTTCGTTGGATGGTTGAGTGGATTGTAAAATATATACAGGAGGACACCAACAAGATATACAATGTAATTGGAACAAAAAAGACGATGTGGTGCCCTCATGGCATTCTCATGTTTAAAATCATCTCGCTATAACATCTTGTTTCCATGGAATAGGTTCAGAAAATAGGAAGAAAAGAGGACGTGGTACCCCCTCGAAATGCTTGAAGGCACTCGCCAAGAGATCCAAAAACAAAAATCAAAAGCTGAAAAATTGAGTTCTCCGTGCTTGAGGAGCAAAAGAGGTGAGAACGCCCGCGACGCTTATCGATGAAATAGTATTGTTTACAAGGAGAAGGGCGCCACTCATTGGAGTGAGAACATGGAAAGATGTCCACCCCGATGTAAAAGAGTCAATAACATCCATATATTAGTAAGATTCTTTGCTTCGCGGTACATTTCAATTATACTCTAACGCGACAACCGACCTAGTATTTGCATGTTCTTGTAATTATATAATAGGCTAGGTGGGAGATTGAGGATAACTCGATTCAAGGAGAACGATATTGGGCATTGCTCAAGAGCGCTATAAAGGATGGCGCTCCACTTTAAGTGCTACGACCGGGGTATACGGCAGCTACCATGAGAGAATGATGCATAAGCCGGAAGAATTAGATATTGTCGAATGGCACTATATGTTGTTTGTATTTTTAGGACCGCAAATTCCGTGTCCTGCTCCACATTGTTTCTATTCTAACAATAGCATTTTCTCAAAAAAATGCCTATGTCTCAATCTTTAAGATAATTGTTCAAATCTATGCATTCTCAGAGGCAACGAAAGCGTAAAGAACTCGGGAATCGATCCCTTTAAAAGACTACGCGATTTGACAAAGCTCTAAGCCTTTTTCTCAATGTAGCTTTGAGAGGGTAATAAGTGGAGAATCACATCTACAAGCTCTCTTGCCGGAAGAATTACTAAGTTGTTTTGTTCTTTTGCATACCGTAGAGACCCGTAAACCGGTAATGAGCCCATGATTTAGAACTTTGGTTCATTACTCACTCTAAGAATGGGAAATGGATGCACAAGCATCTATGGATATCTATGTGAGTTCTTAATGAATTTGTACATAACTTACTAGCTAGTCCATGCAAATAGAGAATGCCCGGCAGCTGCATCTTCAACTAACTCCTTGATCCGTGCCTTGTAAATGTTAGGAGAAAGCAAAAGGCACAATTGGTGAGAAGGTATCAAATTCACGAGAATAACTTCATTTCCCAAAATGAGAAGAAACGAGATTTTCCAAAGCGCATACAAGGAAGTCACAGACAGCAAGTCAAGGAAGTTGCATGGTAATGGGTACCTTGCAATAAAACCAACAAGAAAGGTACGGAATGAATGAGCAACGCGAGGAGCAAATTCAATAGCGTGAGCAAATAAAAGATCGAACAACACCTCGAGCTCATGGCATCATTAGGGCAAAATAACACAACAAATGGAAGAATCGGAGTTTTAAATGAGTGCTTTCTTCAGGGTTTGGCGATGTAAGCACTCATCCGTGGAAGTCAAAGGGTACGCCCTGGCTAACAGGGTCGTAAGGGTCTAGCGATTTCGGCGAAAAAATCTTTTTATAAATCTTCTATAAAACCCCGCGCGTCCTAGGAAGCTACGGATACCTTTGACGCTCAATCGGGGTGGTAGCTTTTCGACAACGCCTATTTTGGCTTTATCTACCTCTATCCCCCTCTCCCGACACGAGGTGCCCGAGAACGATGCCTTCTCGGACCATAAAGTGGCACACCCCGCTAAGTACCAGGTCCTTTCTTGGCATCGCCGCAAGACCCGGTCTAGGTTCTTCGTACGGCTTTAGAAAGTCTTACCATAGACGAGAAATCGCTCCATGAAGACCTCCATGATTTCTTCAATCATGTCTCGGAGAAGATAGACATCATGCACCCGGCTGAAAAGAAGCGGTGCATTACAATGTTTCCCAAAATGACATTCTCCTACGGTAGGGGCATAGGTTCCGCAGACGGGCATGTGAACGTGGTCTTGCTCGTCATCGGGGTGGATCGATCCGCGGTAGTAGCGATACCCGCCAAGGAAATGAAGAAAGAATGTTTCGCTAACCGCCCAACATTTCATCGATAAAGGGCGCGGAAGTGATCTTTCTTTGTTGCCTTGTTAAGTTTTTCTATAATCAATACACATTCTCCACCCTCGCGGACTTGTCTTTGTGGAATGAGTTCATTTTTAGCGCTTCTCAACGACCATCGCCATTCCTTCCTTTTTAGGGACCACTTGGACCGGCTAACCCAATCATCGCGGTGGTACGTGGATAGATAATCCCTGGGCTGAAGAAGCTTGAGAACTTCCTTCTTCACGACTTCACGCGATCGCATTATTGAGCCTACGTTGCGGGGTTCGCATGATGGGGTACCGCCAGTGGGTCAATAGGAATGCGATGTGTGCAAAGTGCTCCGCTTACCCCTCTTAGATCTTGAAGGGAATACCCAAGACCGACCTGTGTTTCTCTAAGACGGCTATTAGTCGGGTGGTTTCCCCGTCACTAAGCTTATCGCTATGATGAGGGGCTTGTGAATCGCCGTTTAGGAAGACATAGCGTAGGCCCGGGGTAGGGGTTTAAGCTCAACCGAGGCCGAAGTCGACTCTTCCTCTTGGGAAGTTCTATGAGTTCCCCGAATCGCCCCTCTTCTTCAATGAAGAATTGGGCGTTTTTCTAGGTCCGTTTTACGGGTTCTCATATAGCATAACTCCCATGACCTCCTCCTGTGTCATACTCATGGAAGGGTTCCCGCTACCGAGTTTTTGGCTCGAAAAGTAATCGATAGAAAACTTTTTCTTCCCGAGTTTGACATCTAAATCCCCTGATGTTGATAGATCAAGAATCTTCTCAAGGGATGCCCGATCGGGATGTCAAAGTCTTGGATATCAAAAATATGAAAATCCAAAGACAACTTGACATCCTTGTGTAGGAAGATTTGTTCATGTATAACCTCACGGCTTTCAATGGTGGTATGTGGTGCTATGCAAGGTCCGTCCGTGGGGGTCCTAACAGACTCCCTCGTCACAAAGCTTGTGCAAAGGTTTTGGACATTATGTTTATCCCCACGAGGGGTTATACATGACTTCCACCAAGTTTCCTAATATCCGCAATGGATTGGTGTAGAGGGGCCACTTATCCGAATTTCTTCGAAAGAAGGTCCTTCCTCTCGCAACCATTCCGTGCTCATTATAGCCGTTAGCTCCTTAATAGACTCCCGGAGAAAGAATTTATCCAGGGGTTGTTCAGTAGGCTGCCGGGACCGTGTGGTTTCTTCCATTGTTCATACCTTGAGGTGTCACCCCAATTGTTCAAGAAGGTCAACCTCAAAGAACGGAGATCCTTGCATGAGATCTCCTCGGATTCGCGTTCAAAGAGGGTCTCTCTATAGGTTTAACGGGTTCGGGCGTCGGCGGCGAGACTTCCTCCGTTTTACGCTTGGGTTCTGCACACGGATGGGTTCTAGCGGAGGGTATTCTCAAGAATACGGTTTAGGAGAGCTTCTCCTTCCACAGTGGTTTTGTGGGAAAATGACCCTCCCCAAGCCTAAATCAAGCGGCCCAGGCGGTTGCCCGGCAATCCTAGCAAATCTTTGAAAAAGCACGTGGTTTGGTATGGACAGGTCTGGGCGGATCGTAAGCGTGGTAAACCGTCCGGGCTGCACCTAAGGTTTCACCCTCTTTTTGTCGGAAGTTGAGTATCTCTTGTCGCGGGGCCGCGATTCGATATAGGGTAGAACGCTACGTAATCTGTTTCGCCAGTTCTTCCCATTCTCCGTTTACCGAGATTACGTTATGGGTGTACCATTGAGTCGCCCTCTAGAGAGAGAACGGAAAACAACTTCCACCTCGGCGTGTCGCGGTGTCATGCACACGCAATTGTCGCGACCCACGAGCTGCCAAACTCCCGTGAATGATGGTAAGGGTTTTCATATTCAACCTCGAAAAGGCTCAGCCCGAACCATGGCTATAAAGCGGGCGAGCTCATACTGAAGCTGTGATTGGCTTCGTAGATTGGCATGGTTCTACGAAAGCTCGCCTCTTTAGGAGCGGGATTACGATTTGTAGGGTAGGTTGCTCCATGAGTAACAGGGGACTCTTTTTGGTATTTTTGTTTAAAAAGGATACTACCAAACGTACACACAGTCGCACTAGGCTGATATAATATAACTACGACAACGTCCCAACGGGCGCGAAATGCTTGTTGGTGTTTTCACGCTATCACGTGAGAAATCCGCAAAGCCGCATCGAAATACCGCTGTAGCACTTCACCCTGCGGTGGTAAAGCGTGGTATCGTATTTTACACAAGGACCCCCGTCGCCGCTTTTCTCGTCTATGTCAACCTAAGGCAAGGGTTTGTTTTCTAAGAGTAGGTGGTATCTATAGGCCAAGTTTTCCGTGCAAAGGATTCCTAAAGTCCGTTGTCTACTCACTTCGCAAGTAATCCCACCAGCGGAAGCGACGTTGTCCGGCAATTAGCTCTACTTTAATACGTTTAACGGGGATTTCAAAGGATCTGACAAGGCTTGTCACCACCGCAAGCCGCTACCCTCAAACCATGGGATGCACCGCAGTGCTGTAGGTGAACGCTAGTCCAAACACCACGCTTGGTAATCTATTGGTCACAGCTTTTGATGTTGGCCAAGGTTCCCCGGCAAAAGAGTTCCTTCACCAAGAACTAACGCCTTTAACGGTAGACAATCTACCAATCCCGCAAGTCTACAAATAGCTAAGAAATATACCTGAGGAATTAAGTAGCCGCAAGATAATTACCAAAGTGTAAGTAGCTTGCGTAGGTACAAGCCGGCGGAAAATCCATAAAGTCCCAAGACTGGCCCCTCCTAGGAACCGCTGAACACCGAAGGGGCTTAACCGGGTAACTCCTGTAGAAAGAACAAAGTTTCTTTTCTAGCTTTTCCTCTCTCACTCTCTAGAATTTAGAAGAAGATAGAAGAAGTAGAAGAAGAAGAACTAATTCTACTCTCTTGCACAAGTGGACCGGTTTCTCCTTGGAATTGTTGTGTAGAGAGGTGAAGGAGGGAGCTATTTATACACAAGGGGAGGGGGCCTATGCTAAAAAAACACCAAAACCCTACCTAGAAAACCTTCCATATGCGCCAAACCCACCATCCAACGCCGGGTAGTGTCGGGCTGGAAGGTGACAAAACCGCCCCTGAAAGCCGGGTTCAATCCGCCCAGCCCAGGTGCGGCCGCACTGTGTGGTGCGCCGCGACACTCGTCGGGCCTCCGGCTTCTCGCTTCAGTGTCCGGGCTTCCTTGCCGTGAAAAAGTTGTGGGGTGGTTTTGGCCCGCCCGTTTTGACGCTTTGTCCCCATTCTTGTTTGGGCTTGCCATTTGCTTCTTTTGGGCCCTTTTTCTATTTATTGATTTTATTTTTTTTCTTTTGTATTTTTGCCCAAAGTGATCATTCTTGAGTTGGTACACGCAAGTCCAAATAAAACACCAAAAAACTTGGAATATGTTAGTTAAAATCCCTATTTCTAGATTGTTTTGGTGTTATGTTGATTTGTTTAAATTCGCGGTTAAGTTCACAACAAATAAGCCACGGTGAGAAGTCGGGCGCTTTCACGCGCCTTTCTTATAGGTTTCTACAGACGACCGCAACCACAACCGTGAATCCAAGCGGTGGTTCATTTCAAGGCCGATGTCCTAACTAGGGATTCTTTTGGGGCTTAAAGCCTAGCGACGCAGGACGCTATGGGCGCCCGTTCTTTCTATTGGGGGCGCCGCGATCCCTAGCTCTTCCACGCAGTGAGAACTCGGGTCCACCTTGACGAAGCGGCGGTGGCACATCGCGCCTCGTGAACCTTTTTGAAGGCGCCGCTAGGTTCTGGACTAGGCTAGGATTTGTGCGAGGACATGGTTGAAGTCGGTCGCGCTATGCTTTGCTTGTGCCGGGCAATGATGACCTACCCGCCTTTCCCGTGGTTCTGACTTGTATCTTCTTTGTGTTGTCATTCTCTCTCGTTGTTGTGCGTGGGTGTTTACCTCTCAAGGTATGTTGTTGGGAGGACGCCGCAACTTGCGCCAAGTGTTGTTGGTGTAAACTCTATTCCTCTAATTATAACCAAAGCCTGAAAATGGATCTTTCAAAAAAAGAGAGAGAGATCTCAAAGACATCCTACAGCAAACCCTGGCACCTTTTTTTTTTTTTTGAGAAGGAACATGTATATTAATCTTGGTGCATTACACCGACCCTTTTACAAAAGTAAATTCTAAGAAAAGGAAAAATTACAAAGAAGTACAAAACTTCGCTCATCTTCCCCTCGTCTTTAGAGATCCGCTTCGCCACCGCCGCCGGCCGCCTTCCCCAATCGCCGTGGGGCACTGTGAGCCAAACTCCACAAGGTGGAGGCCGCAGAGGAGGACTTACTTCTGCGCGACCACCAATAAACCGCCTCCCAAAAGCATCGCCAACCCCGCTCCCATGACGAGATCCTTCGATTCCACCGCCGCAACCCGAGCAAAGCTCGATTTTCACCATAACATCTTCCTTTGAGATTAACAGGTCAACAACATCATCACCGCCGAAGACGACGATGCGCCGCCCCTCGACTCGACATGTCTCCACAGCCTCCGCTGACGCCGGAGAAGATCGCCATCGGAGAACGGAAGAAGTCTGCGAGAATTTATTCCACAAGGCCGCCGCCGCTCGCGATCGCCGGCCGCCAGAAAAGAACCACCGCAGGAGCCACGCCCTCCTGCAGATTTACCTAACTCCACCGGGCCAACATCGACGGCGAAGCAAACCCTTAGACCTAAGTGGACTCAACCAAGACTCTACGAAGACAAAGCAGACTGGTTGAAGAGGCGGACCCCGCTCTCGCCACCACCGCAGCGAGGCCGAGGGAAGAGAAACGGGGCCGCAGGCGGTGGCGGCGGCGGCCGCCCGCCGGCTCTTTTCTTTTTCGGGCGAGCCCTAGGCCTGGCGGCTAGCAAACCTGGCACCTTCATCAACGCGGGTGCAGCTGCAGGTATGCTGCCTTTGCTGCAGGCGCATGCTTTGGCGGACATTGAGATCTTTGCCATGTCACCACTGCTAAGCTGCAGCTATGGTACTCTCTCTCGCTCATACAACAATGCACCCCCGCTAAACTCTACTTCACAGTTTTGACCACATATTCAAATTAAAGTAAAAAACAAATATATCCTATGTTTTTAATAGGATTGAAGGAACGAAAATAGATGTTAACATGAGATGACCAATCTGAAAAAGGTGCACCAGAGGAAGAGCTAAGAATTGCTAATCTCCATTTATATTCCAATACTTTGTTAGCACCTAGAGTTTATTGCATTAAAAACAAATTCTTCTGTAATACTTTAATGGTGCATGTGTCATCCATAAAATGTTACAAAGTATTTTATTGGTGGAGGAACAAAAGTAAATCAAGTAACATTTGCAAAAATAGTATATAACAACAAAATATTGACTCAAAAATTAGTGGAACCTCCATGTTACTTTTAAACGGGTACATTAGAAAAATAAATTTTAGAAATTCTACCATTAATCAAAACATATGGTGTTCCATTTGGTTGACTCCAATCATCATCATCATCATCAATAATAGGCATTGGTTCTATTTGTTTTATGAAAGAATATTTACATCTACCATTATATGAAGAATGCATAAAGTGACCCTCCAAAAAGCAATCCACATTTGCTGTTATAAAAATAATTAAAAATAATCCACTAATTTGGAAGCTCTATTATGTTACCAACTTCTTCCATTATGCAACAATTTAAAATAACTTCCTAACCTTGCAAGTAAGATAACTTACAATAACTGCCTAATACATTTTATGAACTACTTCTGGTGTATTAGGAAAGACTAGTATATTGCCCGTGCTAACGCTTACGTATCGCCTATATAAAAAATAAATCATAAAACTAATGACAAGTATTAAACAATCAAACAAACTTTGCCTCAAACGCTAATAATCTAGTCTAATCTATAAAATAATATTGAATCTTCGCACCACTGATTTAGCCTATCTTGCACGTCGTGTCTTTGCAAGATTCATCCTTGAAGAAAACCTGCAGAGTATAGACAAAACTTGCATCAGCAAGGTTTCATCCTTGATGAACAAAACCTGAAGTATAAAGAACAGTTTCTCAAATGAATCTTGCAATCCCTTTAGCCTAGCTAGAACACTACAATCTGCCCACTGAATTTCTATACAGGAAGCCCTTTAGTCTAGAACACTTCCGACGTAGCAAGCCCTTTTGTTGACCTCCCATATTATTCTTTTTCGTAGGAACTATGGAACTATGCACACATACTGGAAACGCTAAGTGTAAACTATTGAGTAATTTAGGAAGTTGTTGCCAGTTTGCAAATAACATGGCATTCATTCATTATCTACAAAGCAATTGCCGAAGGTAACCCAGAAATAGTGCACTGATTTATCCCATTGCCTAACTCTGGTAAAAAAAAAGATCATAAATCCACATACTGCAATCACAGTTTATAAAACATATATACCATTGGAATTGTATATACCTCTTAGTTCCTGTTCTGGATTACAAACTCATTTGCCAAAAAGATCTACAAAGCATGCAGTAGAACAATATACTCTGATCCACCATCCAAGCAAGTCTGAAGCTGAATATGGAAACCAAGAAACTGGAGGTCATTCAGTTTAGATGTGATTTGAAACACATCATAACCGGAGGTCCTACTCTCCTGCACCAGATTTGTATGAAAGTTCAGAGTTGAACTGGCTGCTTCTAGTCAAGCTAGTTTGCTCATTTAGTCAGATTTCACCCTTTTCTCTAGCAAATTGATTTAGTCAGAGTAACCATTGCTGCACATACAGAAACAAACATTTCGATTAGCTTGGAAAATATTGACCAAATGAAAAAATTCAGACAAAATTTATGATGTCATATATATACTCACAGTTGAGTACATGATATTCCACAATTTATGATATTCCATCTATTTTTTGTTGACGCCAGACAGGAGATGCAAAACAAATGAAACAGTTTCCCACATGTCATTCCAAGTGGAAGACTAATGAAACAAGAAAATGTAGGACAATAAAAATACACTTTTACACAGCAAGACAGAAAATGTAAATAATACATTATTTTGGCCTTCATAAATATTATAAGAATTAGAATACGTGCCTGAAATGCTCCAAATGCTGAAATTCCACCCTTCATGCTCATATTTTGGAGCAAATTACATAGTGATGACACTCCTGTCACGTAGCTATATATCAAATCCGGCAACACAGGCTGATATCCAAGACAGTTCCCATGCGCCTTCCCCATTGAATGAAATTCACAAGCAACAAGTTACAAGGAGATAAAGAGAAATAGCAGCAAGTTGTGGTTGTACGTGCCGTAGACCATGAGGAGACGGGCGAGGCAGTTGTGGTTCCGCTGTGTGTGCATCCAGATGCGAGAGGTTGACCTCGGGTTGACTGTGCCGCGGTCGCGGCGGCACCGTCGGAGGTCACCCCTGGCGAGAACAGCACAACAATCTAATGGCCCGACCCCGCCTCGTGTTGTCGACTTCTGGGCCACGAGCCCACGAATTGATCGCGAGACCCTGGCGTGCGCCACCATGTCCTTTCCCGTCTTGCGCTCTACCAGTTGCCTCCGCCCCTCGCCGGAAATGCCTCCGACACCGTTAGTTGTGGTCAGCGGCGTCGTGGCGGAGTGGATCTCGACCTTGAGGCACTGATGAGGCGGAACTGCTCCCCTGGGGCGTGGTGGCCGGCACGCGGGGTTCCCGGCCCGCGGCGGGGGCATACCACAACCCCCTAGGGATCGAGTACGGCGGATCAAAGCAGGGCCTGAGTCCTGAGTCCTGACGGGATTGGCGGGGGCCATGGATCGGCCGTGGCGCAGGAAGGGAAGGTTACGGCGAGGAAGGAGATGTGCGAGATGGCGGCGGGACGGGGAACAGGAGAACAGGGGGGGGGACGCCGCATGCGGGCGCATGAGTCTCGCGACGTGATTAGCGGCGACGGCTAAACGATGGGTGCGAGGATACGATGAGGTTTGACACAATCAACCATGACCCTTGGATTATGAGTGAGTAAAGAGAGAGAAAGGTGAGATTTAATCCTGAGTGTCCGCTTTGAAAGATTTTGTTTTGGTTTCCATTTGTTTCCATTTGTAGCCTAGCAAAGTTGGTGCATTAGTAGGGTAGATAATGCAAAGTTTCCCATGTGTTTGCCTTCAAATTACCATATATGCAATCGCAAGTAAAATATAAATTCACACACTTAATTTATATCTAAATTACTCACCAAAGCCATCCTAAAACTAAATAAAGTACAAAAAAGTCTCAAATCTACATATAAATACTGAATAAGTTATCAAGAAAGATATGTAATGTCCATAAAGTATGCGATGTATATTCTAAACTACACAATATACAATGGTTAAACTAAAAGTAAGAATAAGTATATATGTTCCACCGTGTAAAACCATGTAAACCGGCAAGATAAATATTTACTTTAATAGTTTATCAAGTGTGTAAAAGTATTCCCTTGACAAACCATATAGCGAAGACAGTGATAACTAAGTTTAATATATTTAATATTAATACTCTCTGATATATATAATAGGTCTCATAAGTTGTTATTCTAAAAAACATTATAAATTGGCTCAAATATAGTGTCTTATCAATATTGATAATTCAATTTTAAGGATACCATATTTTATAAAACAATGCTATTACAAATACAATTATACGATCTTGTCATGGTGCAAGGTGAAATGTCTATTTATACAATTGTAAGAACCAAGTGACTAACCTAGGAGAAATAATATTTTTAATAAAATTTAAAAAAGAAATTGTTAAACAAATATATAATAAGCACTAGCACTCAACTTAACAAGTGAATAAAAAATTGCAATATATAGATGAAAAGTTGAATTTAAAGTATAGATTCATAATGCATATATAACATAAGATTATGTTTTCACTATATATGTATTGCGCTATGGAAAAACTAAATCATGTAAATAACTAAATAGAAGTCCCAAATGGAGTCTCCATGTTATTCCTCATGAGGTCTACCAAAAAGAATTCTAGAAATTCTAACAAAAAGTCAAAGCATCCATCAACATTGTTAACGATAACCATAGGATCTATGCTATTTTCTAAATAATTAGGCACCTCTATGAATGTGTAAATTAGCATAAGGTAACCCATGAATCTTCATTGGATGCATAACATATGTAACCGCCTAGATTTACATCTAAAGTATCACTTCTAACATTATTAAAAGAAATAAAATAACCTCCTAATTTACATCTAAACTATTGTTAAAAAAAAACTAAATAACCATAAAGCATATATATATGTTTCTACGTTATCCACTTCTACTAATGTCAATATATTAAAAATTTGATTAAAGAAACATACATATTGTGCCATCGTGCAGGTCGAATACATGTCCATACATGAAGAATAAATATATATGTTACATTTCAAAGAATCATGGAAAATATTACCTACATATTAATGACAAGAATAAAAAATATTTTTAAAATCATTAATAACTACGACATATAATTTATACATTGGACTAATATCATTACCATTATTGCATAAACAATACTTCGATAGCAAAATTCAAACATTGACAAGTGGGGGAGAATAATGCAGACTACAAGTGACTATATCTTCATGTTCTCGGAGATTCCTTGGGTCAAAATAGTCATTATAAGGCTTAAACATTAATATGCTCTTGAGGTTAACGCTACTGTCAAGCTCTACACTGATGATCTTAAGCAACACAACGTAGGTTTGAGGAGGCAAGGTGAACAACGAAGCTCCCAGTAGTAATTAAGGGCGAAATGTCGCTCCTCTTCCTTCTCGACACTCCACCTACAACCGCCGCGCTGCCTCCTTCCTCCTTCCGAAGCTCGCCGAGTCGAGGCAAAGGGATCGATTCCCCCGCTCCTCCTTCTTCCCCTCTTCCTCTATCTTGTAAAATCCTTAGACAAATAAAG
Organism: Hyparrhenia diplandra; assembly: GCA_015847255.1. Taxonomy (NCBI): domain Eukaryota; kingdom Viridiplantae; phylum Streptophyta; class Magnoliopsida; order Poales; family Poaceae; genus Hyparrhenia; species Hyparrhenia diplandra. The sequence continues at coordinate 182,289 of JADLZK010007780.1, read as the reverse complement.
TTATGAGTACTTTTTCCACCTTTTCTTGATTAAACTTGAAGTTGGTCTGGCTTCCTTGTGGCCATGGAGGGTGTAGGGGTGGCACAACTTGCGGCATTGTCGATTGCTCCATGTCGGTCCCAAGCAGGTTTTAAGCTGAAGCGCCTCGCTCGCGCCCGACGCGCGGGGAGGCCCGCTCATGCGGTACATGCACAGCGCCAGTGTCAAGCTAGCGAGGATGGTTCTTGACATCTTCATCGGCAATGAACTGCGTCATGGCCTACTCCCTCGGCTTTGACCCCTGACAATGACCACCTACCACGTATGTGCGGGCAAGCGCCCGCTGCGGAATTGAACTGCGGAGGCGGCTCCGGTGGGACTAGTGCCACCACGTGCGCGCTGATGAGAGCATGGCGCGGCACCGCCCCCATCTTTTTGCCTCGGCCGGCGACGTCGCGGGCCAAGGACAACAACTCACGGGTTATCCATTAGCACCGCCCGTCCGACCCCAACAACAAGCGCCGCGACCTCCCCCACCGACTCGGCGAGCGGTCAAGCCCCGATTCTTAGGCCGCGCGGAGTAGAGCCGGAGGCCACGCCAAAGACGCCTATGCGAGCCCAACTTCAGCGACGGGCCACCTCTCCCGCCCTCCCCGGCCTAGAGCAGGGGCGTGCCCATTTCGAGCACGAGTGTGGCCAGTCGGGCGACGGGACATCATCCGCCGCCGACATCTCCGACCATCGCCACCGCCACCTTCGCCTCGCAATGGAGATCCAACCTCTAGCCTCTGAACATGGAAGAGTCGAGAACATCGCCGATGGTCGGGCGGCGGTGCGTCGTGATCGACGAGCCCACCGAGGCGTGCGGATCCTTCGTATGGGGGATTTTTTCATGGAGCACCATATGGTGGGTCCCACTCCTACAAAATGGGGCCCACAAAATCAAGCGTGTCCTTCATGCACCGCCCATGTTCTCTCCCTCTACTCGCTAAAGACGCGTGCCCTCCCCAGCTCACCCACGCAGTACACCCGTCCCGACCGCTTCTTCCTTTCCTCTCTCCTTTTTATCTTTCTTTTTTTATGTTTTTCTCCACGACGGTCTCGGTGCCAGTGCTTCCTTCGCAAAGATGGGGGCTTTTTTTCTCAGTCGGTGCCGCTACGGCCCGACAATCGCCTCGACCCGAGATCCCTATCCGAGTCACATCATCAACCTCCGGCGACAACTCCAACCATATCAATCGGTCGCTGGTGTGTGCACTCCTTCCGTCCGGTGCATGCGTCTTTGACGCCCGCGCCCCCGTCCGGCTTCTTTGTCGATATTGTTGCCGGCCGGTGTTATCGTTCTCTACTCGGTCGTTAACTTCTATGTAATCGGGTCTTCTTGACTCTTACGTAACTGGATTGTTGTGATAATATAATAAAAATATGTTTGTTGTCAAAAAAAAAAGGGTTTGAGGTGACTATTTACGCCATTGTAGTACTTAAGAGTGCAGTCTATGACCTAAAGATCTTATGTAGCAATCGATAAGGCTAATAATTGAAAAGCAAAATTTATTATGACCTAAAGATCTTATGTAGCTCGTCGGTGTGCCACCGGTATCCTTTAGATGTAGATCCCCGCATCGATCTCCTCCATACATGGATGAAATAGATGATGGCAGCGTTGATGAACGCCACCGTCCTCGTGATACGGGCACACGTCCATCTTTTGTCGTTGTGGCTAGATCACATCTGCGGTCGCCCACGGCCGGACGTTGGAGTTCATGCACAGTCGGACCGGGTCATGTAACACCCCAAATTTTGCATTTTTAGAATATAGAAGAAATGATTTATTTATGAATTTTTGTGCTCACGAAATGTAGGAAAATAATAATTTTCATTAAATTAAATTTTATCATAGGGGCTAGCAACATTGGTGTGGCATGCATGCTGGTGCATATTTTACTTTGTGATGATTGGTTTTGTTTGAAAAGAAAAAGGTTTTCAAATTCCATTTGAAAAGGTATTTAAATTCCTTTTGAAAAGCTCTTTTGAAATGGTCCAAATAAAAAGAAAAGGATTTTCTTTTTCTCCCTCCTCTTTTCTACTTTCCAGCCCGAGTTGGCCATTTTCCTTGCCTTGGCCCATGGCCGGCTCCCTTGTTTCGGCCTGGCAAGCCCAGCAGGAGGGCCACTTGTTTCTCTTCTTCTTGGGCCACCATCGCCAGCAACTGGCCCAGCTCGGCCATAGCTCGGGCACGTGCAGAGCACGCACGGGCGTCGACATCCCGTCTCCGCGACGAAACACGCATGCCGGCCCCCGTTGATGCCGCGGTCGTTTCCATCTTTACCGCCTTCCTTAATTTCGCGCATGCCCGAGCCTTCTTAAGCCGTGCCATCGCCTCGCGACGTTTCTTTTCGCCGCCGCTAACACCACAAACCCAAAAGCTATGCCGAAACCCTAGGCGAACCGCCGTCGTCGACTTCGCCATCTCGTCGCCCACGGCCTTCGCAGGCCGCCATCCGCCTCTTAAGCCACGGCGCCGCCCTCGTGCCAAATCCGCCTCGTTTTCGGTCTCGGTGAGATGCCCTCTTCCTCCTCGTCATTTTGGTACAGGTGGCGTCCGATTTGATGGCCTAAATCACCGCGATCGAGATCCGCCGAGCTCCAGCCTCCCGAATTCATGGCCGCCGCCTTCGTGGTCTTCTTCTCGGCCCGTTCGTACCACCTGATCTCACCGCCGATTCGAGATCTAACGGCCTAGAATCGCGGATACCCCTTCTGTCCGTTTTTGTTAAAGAGTCCCTCTCGTCTATGGTTAATTACGACGAGGTCCCCGGATCCGAATTATAAAAGAATTTTATTTGTTTTAAATCCGAAATCAACTTCAGTCTAATTACAGAAATGCCATTCTTTTCAAATGCTCATATCTTTGTCGTTTTAACTCCAATTAGCCTCGCTCAACTTGCGTTGGGTTCAGAATCACATCATCTACATGTTTATGTATCTGATAATCAACTTTTAAATTTCGAGTTTGTATTTATTTTATTATTTTATTAATGCTAATCTTGTTGGTGGTTTGCCTGAATGGGAGAAACGGGGTTGTATCGCTCGTTGGCCACTAATATTTTTAGATGAACCTTTGAAAGGCTTTATGTGATCTCTGGTATTCGGGTCTAGCTAACCCATGCATTTAGAAATCATGACTCACAAAGGAAAGTGTACACCTCTCAAGCAGAGTTTAAAACCGCGATATATCACCGCGTGCTCACGGTCATGAGCGGCCTTGGAGATTCTTATGGAATAGAGATGACGATGATGGATCTGGTACTTGATGATCTGGATGGACTATGATGAGAAAGTTGCTAAGTTGATGATCATGTGGGTTAATTGGGGCTTAAGCACAACTATATGCTTAATTAATAATAAAATTTGACTTACTAAAATGCTAATCACGGTTAAACCGGTGTCTATCCTTTTGAGCCTCATAACCCCATGTTATATTTGCGGAGTTCGACACTCACTCACCCTTATAATATCCCACTCAAACCAAGGAGATTGCCGATTGCTACAGATTGAAGGAGTCGCTTGTGATCAACCAAATAAGCAAGGCCCCTCGTGGAGTGGAGGCTTCGGCCCCAGATCGAGTGTCTTTCCGTTGTTTTGCGCTTTGAGGTTACCTTCTTTATATTAAGTTTGTTATATATATTAAGCATTGTGTTTTGATATTTCTATTAATTGTGACTATATGTGAGATTTGACTTCCTCGAGCTCACATATGGTGTGTATCCGGTTTTGTTGTTAAAACCGGTATGACAGGTCAGCGCCGGCTTCCTCAATGCCCATGCTCATGTGCTAGATGGAAAGTTGTTACCTCGTTTTTGGTACACTGATTTTCTCGATATCTCATTCCACGTTATTTGTGTTAGCAGACCAGTATTTGGGTGGACGGGATCCTCCACGTTCCGGTTGGGGTGATATATATATAGGAAGAAAATGTATTGATCTTTCCCTTTTTTTTCTAGTATATACGTATACTTACCGTTGGGTGATATATAGGGAAAATAATAATGTATATATCTTTCCCTTCTTTCTGGTCAGGTTGCTAATTAATGTCAGAATTTCTAGAATTTTTTTTTTAGCTCGTTACAAGAAAAAAAATATCCTAAAATATCATTGCAAAAAACTTCTATCCACGTGGGATGAAATATTAAACATTTATTGGTTAATTTATAAAATAACCAATACAATGCGTACTACCGATAACTTTAAAGATTGGTTAATATATCAATATTAGTCCTCAAGGGTTAGCCTAAAGTATCATTCCTATTTTTTTTTTTGGTTGATTAGTATTTAAATATCTAAGAAGTGAAACTACGAACTTACTCTAAGGAATACTAACTAGAAAAAAAAATGTCATTTCGCCAATAAAAGAACTAACTTTATCTCTGTTTATCATTTATGTATGCATTTTTTTATTTCCTCTATGTACCATCTGGTCAGCGAGCGTTCAACAATCAAGTAACGCACAAATAATTCATAGATAGAAACCATATTTTTAATTCATAGAAACCTATAAAATATTGAGTTAGACACCAGAATTAAACTGGTGCAGAATTGACTAACAAAACAAAAATTTTAGTTTTCATTGGAGTTTAATTTCAAATTGAGGAAATATTTTGGGGTAGTGATTTTTGTATTGTGTCTCAGTACATCTCTTGGATTCTTTTTTTTAAAAAAAAAACTTCAAATACATTTGTGGGTGGGTTGACCTCTCCATTTGGGTTGGCCTGATATACCTACAGGCCCAATAGGCTTGCCCAAGCGAGAAAGAATTCGGCCAGCAAAACGATGGTGGCGGCCCAGTATAGAGTGTTGAAAACCAATTCTGTGCAACAGCTATCTAGATGCAGTTTGGTAATTACAGAAACCAGCATGATGGTCCTTCAAATTTGCTCGTCTTCTTCTTTTTTTTTTCTTTTTTTTTTTTACCAGTAAACATAGAGATGACATTTAACTACACGTACACAAACAAAATTAACTCGAGATGCACAAGATGATGCTACCCTACCCTAAGATGGATCTCCTAAAGAAATGCATTTGTCGACTGGTAAAAAAAAAAGGAATAAGATAAGCTTTTACATTAGACCATGCATGAATCACACTCCATGCCAACCTGTGAGGCAGCTCGCTCACATACACAGTCTCAAGTAACATGCGTGCAATCAACCACCCAAACTTGGTGGCCATCCATGTGAGTTGTTGTAGTAGTTTGCAAACGACGCACACAAACAATCAGTCCGGACCGGAGAGTGAAGATTTTTTTTTTATTATTGCTACAGTAGCCCATACATGTTCAGAACTTGAGATCAGATCCAAAGGCCAACAGACCTGAATTCAGAAAGCTAGCCTAGCACTAAGAATGCATACGCATGGGCATGCATCTGGACCATACTTCCCAAAAAAGAATGACACCTGTAACTTTCGAGAATTTGTGTTTTTTGACCGTCCCGCCTTATTCAAAAAAATTTATGCAAATTATAAAATAAATAAATCAATGCTAAAGTATCTTCAATGATAAAATAAGTCATAACAAAATAAATCATATTTATATAACTTTTTAAATAAGACGGATGGTCGGCCAAACACGATGTCTAAAAAGTTAAAAAAACGTCATTCTTTTTTGAAACGGAGGGTGGAAGTGCACTAATTTGAATTAAATAATCCGACAAGCTCGTGTAGATCGCACACGTACGTACGGTCTTTGATCTGACGGTGCTGCAGTGAGAGGGCGATGATGCCCACACCGTCTGGTTGTTCTTAACTGGCTGGTACATAGTACAGTGTTACTGTGCTATGGTCCTACTACTCTAGCCTCTGGACCATATGTTTCATGGCATTGAATCAGTAGGCTGGCGACCCTCACCATCATTAATAAATGATAGTGACTACTCTCTCCGTCCCATTGAGTTTGACACCCTTAGTGTATCATCTTCTTATTCGATCTTCGTTTAATTCAAATTTTTTTGCACAAATATAATTTATTTTGTTACGACTTATTTTATCAATGAAGATACTTGAATATTGATTAATTTATTTTATGATTTGCATAAATATTTTGAATAAGACGGATGGTGGCCAAACACGTGAAGTTCAAAAAGTCAAAACGACAAACCTCCATGGGACGGAGGGAGTATATGACTTGCTAATTGGTTGTACAAGTGCATGCATGCTTTGTGGTGATTTATGCATACTACATATATATATATATATATATAGGTCATGTTTGGTTTAGACAGTTTTAGTCCCAAAGGACTTAAAAAAAGTCCCTTTTAGTCTCTACTCAACCTAACAGTGATTTTTTTGAGACTTTTTCTCTAGTAATTCCTAAAAGACTCACTTGGAAGGACTTTTTATTATTCCCTAGAAATAAAAAAAAAAAAAGTTTAGTCTCTAGGAACCGAACAGGGACCTTAGTCCGAGAGCGAGAGAGCATGGCAAGTTGCCGACATGGACTACCAAAGAACAACATGACACACGCTTCGACATTGAGATGACAACTTCCTTAGGATTGAAGCAAGAACGAGGTCAAGCTTTGACAATGTAAAAGAACGTAACTATGAGAACCATGTCGGTTAAACTAACTCAAATTTGACCAAGTTCATATTAGATAATATTACCATTTATGTCTCCAAATAAATTTATTTTAAAAAATATATTCTATTAACTAGCCTAACGGTACTTATTTTGGCTAAATTAGTAGTAATAAGTTTTCATACGACTTTATTCTCAATGTTTAAATTGTTTGACTCCTTAAAACTGTGGGAGTTACGTTCTTTTTACGGGTGGAGGGAGTGCCTTTTAGTTTTCTGTGATATGATTGAGATGACAACACGTCTTCATATAACATGTGTGTACGTTGACGATGTGTTAGACAGGTTATATAATAATAAGTCCAAGGGTACAAGAAAACAAGTTTGACTCAATCCAAATCTAAAGCTGCATTTCTTTTATACAGAGGAACAGTACTAATTTGTGTGAACTGAAGTTGATTTCGTAACCTTTCTAAAGGTAGCAGTAACAAATACAATGGTCCCCGGCAGAAGATCCCGAAGCGTCTATGCATACGGTTGGCATGACTGTGCGTGCCTGTAGTCATTGAAGAACGATTGTGGCCGCTGTCCGGAGCTGAACCGAAGAACGCGAACGGGTACCCCCGCGTCGCTCCCATGCTGTCGACACGGGGCGGTCCTCCCGAACCCTAGCGCCGCTCCCTTCGATCCTTCACATCCCGGGCGCCAGCGCCCGGAGCCGGCCACCGGCAAGGCCGCCCGGTCGGCCGGGGATGGCGGCGGCGGGGCCTCCTTCTCTTGCTATGGCGGCACGCCGCCTCCTCCCTCGCGTGAGCTGCGTGGAGCTTCGGCGCGGAGGACCGCCACGGCCACGGCGGCATCGGGGCGGGCTGGTGCCCGTGCGGTAGTGGGACGGCGGCAAAGCTCTCCTCTCCTCCAAGCTTCCTCCCTTCGGTCATGGCGGCCCACGATAGCGAAGGTCGGGTTGGCCAGCGGCCGGATCTCGTGCCAAGATGGGCGGATCCTGGTCCTGTGTGTTTGGATCGGTCCGGTCCAAATGGCAAAGGCGGTGGGTGGGCCGTGGGGCGCGGCCGAGCTTGTGCAGTGCTTGTAGGATCATTGGACGCCTAAGGGGGTGAATAGGCCTGTTCAAAAAATCAACTCGAATATCGTTGTCGGTACCCGAGCGGCACCGCCACTGCGTGCTTAGCGGCACCGCCACTCCAAGCGGCACCGCCGCTCTGCGAAGAGATTAGCTCACGCTCAACCGTCCCAATGAAAAATAGATCGAGTAACTTTGTTGTGTTCCCCGACGTATAGATTGCGGTCGAGAACCGAAACGAGTAGATCGAGTGTATACAAGTAGATCGGCCTCAAACCCTAAACCTTCTCAACAACAACAATATGGATGCAACAAAGAGTAAATCAAGCACACGGTGACACGGTGATTTATCCCGTGGTTCAGCTCGCCACCAAGGCTTGCCTAAGTCCACGTTGTTGAGGTTCCACAAAGCAATGAGCTCACCACAAAGGTTTGCCTCTTTGCGTCGTTCACAAGTCTAGGAACCGAATCCTAGAGATGTGGGGTAATATATTAGATGCAAGACGGTGTTACAAACCTCCCTAGGCTGCCACACAAGTTGGCAAGCTCAAGGGAGACGCACTAGCCGGCTAGAAGCAAGCTCCAACAGCAAAAGATCAAAACCGCCGGCCAAAGTGCGAACCAAGTGCCTCTAGAACAGTGAAGATCAGTGGAGCTCTCTTCCAATCGAAGTTTGCTGCCCTTACTCTCAAGAATCGATGGTGGAATCAATGGATTGACTTGAGAGGTGTGGGAGCTTCAATGGAGGAGAGAGAGTTGAGCACTTGGGTGGTTCTGTCGAAAATGTGCAGGTGAGGAGGAAGGTGACCGTTGGGGGTAAAAGTAGAAAGTATAAATACTTCCCTCCCCAACGGTCAGATCATGAGCGGCACCGCTACAAATGATCGAGCGGCACTGCCGCATAGCGGCACCGCCGCTCAGGCTAGGTCAGGTGAAAAGTAGAAAGGATTTGATCACTGACTTAGTCTGGAGCTGGAGGTTGTATGGTGTGAAAATGAGCACTTGGTTGCACGCTTTGACACAGTGGTTCTAATCCCTCTTAATAGTACGGCGTGTCCTATACTCAAATTCAAAATATAAAATGAATGTAAACCTCCTTGCATGAAGTACCAGCTGTAAAACGAATCGGGGTACTCCTCCTTTAGGTTTACAATGTCCTCTTGGCATATTGCCTGCTTGTCAACTCGATAAATCTCATTAGTCCTCTAGTTAGATTGTCATCAATGTCAAAACCCACATTAGAGGTTGATTGCACTTACAGTGCTAGGGGTGGCACTCTTCCTTTGCCTCCCCTCTCTCTAATGGCCTGGCTGTTGCTGCGACGTCGACCATGGCTACTACGGCGGTGGGCGGATCCCACCGTGGCCATGGCAAGAGGCGTCGACAGGGGCTACCGTGAGTGGGGTGTCTGGATCCGGTGGCCTTAGGGCTAGGAGACGCCCCGCGATGGTGGGAGCGACTCGCGCCTGCCGGTGGCGATGGTCGTCGATAGCGGCGGGGGCGGCAGTGTCGAGGCGGGCGGCGGTAGTCAGCATCGGCATCGTCGTGTTGCGGTGGACACACGCCGCGTGGAGTATGGTCGGTTGTCGGACGCGTCGTCTCGTCGATGCGGTGTGGCTCGGGCGTGAGGTACCGCTGGCGTGGCGGCGTGGCCGGCTTCGGGCAAGGTGGCTAGCAGCGATGGCGGTGGTGGCATCTTTGATCTCGGCACTAGCCGATGTCTGAGCTGGGGTACCTGGGCGAAGGCGGCGGCGGCGCCCGAGGGTGCCGCTTTTCCTCTTGGGGCGTTATGTTTTCCCGACTTTTCCATGGATGAAAACCCAATCCATTCTTGGACGAGCGACAACGGCGCAAAGCGTCGTAACCTTCTTGAAGGCGTCGCCGTGGATTTCGACTCGATCGCTCGGCGGAGGTCGGAAGTCGGAGCTACTCTTGCGTTATGCTTGAGCCGGCAACGATGACATGCCATGGCCTCCCCGCTTTGGTTTTTCCGTCTCATTTCTTTGTCGGGTCGTCGTTTACTTTGTTGTGTTGTGTGGGTAGGCTCGCTTGTACTTTTATGGTGATTCTCACCATCTATCTTGTACATATTTTTGCTCTCTACTTATCAATCGAAGCCGGTAAAACGAATCTTGGGAAAAAAGATTGTGGCCGCTGCATGCTGGCCCGCTACAGTCCATTACCTCACTGAAAACGTCGTTCGCATGCACTCTCATCCCGATCGCAAACAACCGACAGCCGACTGACAAGGGAGCCCAAAAAGGTTCAGGTAAACAAGATTATCGTACGTGTAGCAAATGTGCTTAGAATGACTGACTGACTGTACTTTAGGATTAGGACCTGAACCTATATACTCCAAAATGGATGAACTAGGGGTATGCCTAACAAGATGATAACTTGGACCACAACATCTACTTGCATATACATACATTGTGAAATGTAGGAAGTTCACTGAAATGGAGACCAAAATGCAAATGTACTGAAACAGTCCTGGTGAAACATTTTTTTTTACATATATAAATGATATAAGTTACTATTTAATTAAGAAGAGTAATTTATTGGTGACAGTGAGTGCAAAGACTAGTAGGAGTTGAAAATGCATTGATTCCTCCATGGTCCAACGACTGGAGTAAATAAAACGTTAAACAGCAGGAGTGAGACAGAGCCAACAAGCACCGGCTGACAAGCTTTGGTGAGTGAATCATCACCGGGCCAGAGGCTGCCCGCCGCCGCTGTTGCAGTTGCAGATCACGACCTTTCTGCATCCAGCCATCCACCACCCTCTCTCTCACGCACACAACAGACACATGACATAGCTGGAGAGCAGCCGCCGCCGTTGCCAGTCGTCGAGGGGCAGGGCAGCAGCGCTGAATCCTCATACTCCTAGTCTGTAGGTGAAACAAGAGAAGGGGGTGGCATCCATCGTTTTCGCTGCAGATTCTCTTCTGGCTGCGGCTGCGGGCCTGCGGCGGGCTCATCTGCCTCCGTGCTCCTGCTCCATACCTACAAGCAGCCCAAGACTCCAAGAGGTAGCAGGATTGTTCTTGATCTCTTTTCTAGTTTCACTTCTCCTCCTCTTCCTCGCAGGATCATTCTTGATTTCTTTCTCTCGGTGATCCGTATCCGTATGCATGGTTTCCAAAGCGAATTTCTTGGGAACCGGGTGAAAAGGAGACACCATTTTCTCTGAATTCTTTCTACTGCACGCCTGCGATTTTGTCTTGTTGGGAATGCTGCTGCTTCTTTGGAATCCAAAAACAACGCCGCCGCTTCCTCTCAAATACAGTAAGATCTTCGGGGTTTTTTATTTTGTTTCCTCGATTGTTTTAGCCCATAGCCGGCCTCATGATTGAGCTTTTTCTTCCCCTTTGTGGTTGGTTTCCTCTTCTTCCTCCAAAGTCCAAGCCACTAGATGGTGGTGGCATTTTGGGGACGAACGAAATTTTGTCCCCGGATTTGTCTGCGCTTCTTTTCTTGGTCTCTCTCAGCTCAGTCCCCTGTTTTCCGCCATGATTCCATCTCTCCACCAACCAACCAACCCCTGTATCTGTATCTTCTTCCCAACTGATTATTTTTTGCCTTGACTTGACTTGTTTGCAGGCAGCTGACATAGGCTGCTCATGTCCTGCCCAGCGGTTCGGGTCTCAGTTCTGAGCTGAACGCAACCGGAGAGACCGACCACGCAGTCCTGACCTGAATATGTTTGGTTTTTCGCGGCGACGGGGAAAACTTGCAAGGTGAATGTTATGCGCAGTTCCGCCTTGATTTCATCGTCCCTCGCTTTCTTTTCTTTGTTTCCGGTACCTGCTGTGTGGTGTGATGATGGCAAGGGGAGCTTGTTAATGTGAAATTCGGTTTCTTGTGTACTCGAGTACCGGTGCATCATTTGAGTTCTGGCAGTTGAATTATCACTTTCACCTGAGTTGATTCATCAGCATGTGCTTCGTCCAGTACATGTCAGACTTGGAGATTTTCTTCAGATATTTTCTTCTCCCTTTTAGTCACTACCAAACTTCTATGGTCACAGTAGTACTGTTGATAAAAATTGATGGGATACATTGCAAGTTGATGAAATGAAACATTTGTTACATCTCCATGAAGCTCAGTTAACATTGCATTGCATTCAATTAAAGCCACATTTCCTGGATATATTTTGATGCCAATCAGACCTATTTTCACATTTGCTTTGACTGCTTTATACTTCCTCTTGAGTTTTTTGTTTTTCTTTTTCATCAGGCCGAAGGGTGACGCAAGTAATCCTTTGAACAGCTCTAGGAGTCCTGTTGGCCCCAGTAAACACCTCAGTCTGCCCAATGTGAGCCTGTGACTGAAGAAATTGCATCTAGTATTGACCTTTTTTTTTTGAACGCCACAACTGGATAGTTTAGCTCTTGTTTTTTTTTTAATTTTTCAGGGGTATGACGCAGTTACAACATCAGTCAGTGGTCGCGCAGATGATCTTTCCTACCGCTGCTCGTCCGATACCTTTGATCCTGACGGACGCACTTTCAATATTTCAGAAAATTGGACTGTGCTGTCCACAGAGGGAGATAAACCTATTCCTCGTTTCTATGTAAGCCACTGAAAAATAAATATAATAACTAGAACTAAGTTCATATATCTTGAAAAAAAATGGTATTTACTTAACACATATTCAACTTTGATCGAACAGCATGCAGCAGCCATTGTAAGTAGCAAGATGGTAGTGTTTGGTGGTGATTCTGGCCATCGCTTATTAGATGACACAAAGGTAGTGGGATCTTTTTTTTTTCTTATGTGTGTCGTTTGGATGTATGAACTCTGCACTGAGTCGTACCATGTTGTTATTAAATAAAATAATCTTATGACTTCACTTATTGCATTAATTAGATACTGAACTTAGAGAAGCTTACATGGGATTCTGCGCCTCCTAAAGTTTGCCCGTCACCAAGTGGATATTCAACGAAGTTGCCAGCCTGCAAAGGTCATTGTCTGGTATAGCTCCTGTAAATCACTGCTGCCTAGTGGTTCTCAAAACCTAAGTTACTGATATGCTCATTCTTTAAATTAGAAAGTTTACTATTACACCTTTTTTCAGTTAGATTGCTACTTGTCCATGGGTGTTTTTTTTTTTTATGCTTTTGTGGAAAATTGTATGCTGGACACTATATTTAAGTATAACCTATTTGCACTTTAACATCATCCGAAACTCAAGTATTATAAGTCAATGATATATTATTCAAAGAATATAAGTCGATGATGCCTTTTTGTATCCACTTCTTTAATACTGGAAAAGTATTTATACATGTGTGGTGTTCAGGTTCCATGGGGAAATAGTGTCATTCTTGTTGGAGGTAAAACTGAGCCTGCTTCTGATCATTTATCAGGTTTGAAGATGCTATATGATTCTCAAAAACCTTTGCAAATTAGGTCATGTCTTCCTCAACCAGGTAATGATTAACCATTCCATTTCTGGTGCAGTATGGACTTTCAATACAGAAACGGAGCTTTGGTCACTTATTGAAGCCAAGGGTGATATCCCTGTAAGCTATCTGATATTAAGAGTTATACTTCGGAAAATATTCTTGTGAAAAATTGACTAAATTATCTTCTATTGCTGAGTTAAGGCAGCTCGAAGCGGACACACAGTGATTAGAGCTGGTGCTACATTGATACTTTTGGTGGTGAGGACACAAAAAGGAAAGAAACGGCATGACCTTCACATGTTTGATCTGAAGTCATCAACATGGCTTCCATTGAACTATAAGTAAGTCATTATTGATTTTTGTATACTGCATTTTTGCTACTGATCTATGGTTGTTCCAACTTTCAACATTTCCAATATAACTGCATCTGAATTTTTTTAATTGAGGTTAAATTTAATTTGTGTTCTTTCATTACTGATTAAAGCTCATTGTTGTAGAGGCACTGGACCTTCTCCAAGATCCAATCATGTTGCTACACTGTATGATGATAGGATCCTTCTAATTTTTGGAGGCCACTCAAAATCTAAGACGCTTAATGACTTGTACTCTTTAGATTTTGATACAGTAAGTTTGTGAGCATCCTTGGTTCAGTAACCTCAGTACGTTTTGCATTAGCAGGCTACTTATTAGTGTTATCTTCCTGACAGATGGTGTGGTCAAGAGTGAAGACCCATGGTCCTCACCCATCACCTCGTGCTGGTTGCAGCGGAACTCTCTGTGGAACTAAGTGGTACATAGCTGGTGGTGCAAGCAAGAAAAAACGTATGCCACCAGCTCTCAATTTCGAAAGATGCGTTGGTGGTTTTATTTTTTATGAAGAATACATATATTGTAATGATGAACATCTAGCTTCTTTTGTAATTTCTAACAAGAAATCAAATTCTCAGGACATGTGGAAACCTGGGTTTTTGATGTTCTGCAATCTAAGTGGTCTATTTGTGTAGTACCTCCTAGTTCATCTATTACTACAAAAAAGGTAACTTTTTTCTGACTCTCTTATTTAGTTTTGATACTATCTTTTACTCTCTTACTTCCATTTTACATCACTTCATCTAATTATCCAGAAAACTAAATCAACTATTGATGCAGGGTTTCAGCATGGTTCCTTTCTACCACAAGGACAAGATTGCTCTTATTGCATTTGGAGGGAACAAAAAAGAGCCGTGCAACAAGGTGAAGCAGTCGATTTCTACTAAAGAGCATATTTGTTAGTGACTGTTAAAGAACTGGTTGTCATTTTGATCCAAAAAAAAAATGAAGTGTTGCTTCTCTTTTGTGACCATTGTCTGGCACAATTTGTCACCATTGTCTGGCACATTTGTGATGTACAGTATGTTTTCCACTTCTAGTTACTACCTCGTGTGAAGTCCAAAAATGATTTTGAAGTTTGAAGCTTTTATATCAACCTGGATTGTATCATTGACCAGATGACCTTGTGCAGGTTGAAGTATTAGTGATACTGCAAAATGAGCATTCTTTTAGTTGGCGTTCGGCCCCAGAAGTGGACCGCGTGCTGTATGAGTATTCTCCAAGCAATAAGGAGCTTGCTGATCATCTCAACAAATGTGCCCCCTTGTACTCTAACAGTTCCATCGCAAGGCATAGTCTCACTTCTGTAATAGAACACCGTCCTAGAAGGGAACCCCTCTCTGAGTCATTGTTGAAGCAGTCCAGTTTGGGCACTTCACTTCATGTGCAGTTGGATCAAGTAGAAGAGTGCAGCTTAGGCCAGAAACTGCAGAAACCAATCGATGATGACAGATACGATGACACCGATGACTCTTCATGTCAAGATAGCACTGTGAGTATTGCACTTACAAGTCTTGTTCTTCATTTAGCAAACAGCTACGAGCAAATGGGTGTATTGTTTGTTTATCTGCATAACAGATTGTTTGTTGCAGCCAAAAGGGCAGCGGAGAAAAAGAACAGGGCCTGGTGTTCAGAATGACATAGCAGAAAATATGGTGACTGGAGGATCAAATGTAAGAAGGATAGCTAGATGTTCTTCAGATGTTAGCCAGAGCCACTTGTACAACACTAAAATAGCAGACTTAATCAGAAGAAACACAACACTCGAAGATCAGCTTACGACCGCACTGGCAAGCAAAGACCAGCTAGAGAAGAGCTTATCAGCGGTCATTCACAGCAGAGAACAGCTGGAGAAGATGCTTGCCAACAAAGATAAGGAGGCTGAGACGCTGAAAGAGAAGATAGCATGCTTAGAGCTGGCGCAGGAGGAGTCGAACAGCCTCTCGAACACGGTGCACGCTGATAATGTGCGCCTCGAGCGTGAAGTGGCGTTCCTGAAAGCCGTCACAGATGAAACCCAGAAGGTAAGGAAACTTGATGTTTACTAGTACTGTTTGGTGATCCTGATGTGCTCTGTGCTGAGTTGGTTTTGTTTTTGCAGGAGCTGCATTCCACTCGAAGAGTTTTAGCAGGAGAGCAGTCGCGCGCGTTCCAGCTCCAGGTACTACATTTGAGACATATTTGACTCTATACGTTAAGTTAAAACTGTACCAAAATGTTCTTTTGTCATGCAACTCGACAAATTTACCTACCAGTAAGTAGATCACCATGGCCTTTTCCAGGTTGAAGTGTTCCATCTCAAGCAGAGGCTGCAAATAAGGGAGGGAAGATCAGGAACACCCACCAAACAACCTCTATAATCTGTAGTGATTGTTGCAAGTTTCTGGACAGCAATTGTTGCAAGTTTATAACACCCCCATGTAAATGATTCCATGGTGAGCGTTTATGAGACCAAAAGGTTTTGATATGCTACCATATTGGATCTGTGATTTGTAGGATATGATAAAATTATAAATAGCTAACGGATTGAACCGTGCTATATGTGTAGATATTTATCTGTAATTTGCAGGGGGCATGGTTATATACTTACATGAAAGGTGGACCTTCCTTTCTCAAAGTTTAAATTAGCATTGATTTTTTACATCAAAATGTCATTCTTAATTTCCTACTATCTAAATTCAAGTTTAGTACGCCTACAAAGCTGAAAAGAATGTTGCATTAAGTGCTTTTACACACGAAACTGTACTTACTAAACAATTATAACCATAATATAAAATTAAGTTAATTACCAAAGGTAGTATAATAATTATTTAGAGAACCAAATCCAACGAGGGCGCAAGTCAGCTATTTAGTCCCATTGTCCACAAATAACTTAAAATTGAATGGTGCCTTTGTCTACACATTATCCACTGTACATTTGCCAATTGCCATCACAACATCATGACCCAACACGAGGGCGCATTACACCAGAAGACCTAAAGGGTTATTACATAAACATATCACTCTTCATCATCTTCATCTTCATCGTCATCATCGGGAATGGCAGTGTCATCGCCAATACCTTGCAGAAGGGTATCCACATCTTCACCAAGCTCTGCCAGCCTTGTGCTCAGTTTCTCAACCTTAGTTTGTTCCTGGCCGAGGCAGACGAGTAGATCATTCAGTTCCGCCTCACTGTCCTTCTCAGCCTCTTCCTTCGCTTGCGCTTTTATTGCTTCCACGTCAGGATACGGCACACTGCCTCCCTGCCGCAAAGTCTTTACCTCGGCATCCAAGCGGTAGTTGGCCTGCTCTATGCTGTTGTATGCTTCTGACAAGCTCTTCAGATCAGACTCCAGTTTTACTGAAAGGTTTCTTTGGTTGTTAGCTTCAGCTTCAATCTGTGACTTCTCAGCTTTGAGTGCCTCTATCTGTCGTTTCGCTCCCTCCAGTTCTTGTCTGAGGGCTTCAATCTGGACCCTTTCTCGGCCACTGCTGGGTTTCTGTGAAGTATCTGTGGTGGTACCAGCACCAGTTCTCACCAACTCTTCTGCTAACATTGCATTTCGAGCCAGTAAGTCCTGACAGATGCCATTATAAATATCAGTGTCAGCTTCTTATACTTTCAGGTATAGCAGTGTCTGAAAAACACTGGCAACAACAGGCACCGAGCTACAAACCCATCAATCTAGAAACAATTATGTATGACCACTTGCACAACAATTCACAAGTTAACTTCAAGATAACGTTATCTAAAATATTTTTCTCAAGGAACTTTTCTCAAAGCTGAGTTTGCAGGAATCAGCTAGTTTTCTTGTTGATAATAAAACATAAGGTTCTCTAGTACCAGAATATTTGACAACGCAACCTCAGTGCTGCCCAGAAGACTGGTTGATCATGCCAAGAGACCCTTCATTCAAAAAGGAGGTGTCTTAAGGAGCAAGCTCCAACTAATGAGAATTATAGAAGGTTTTATTAACACAAAGTCATAGAAGTGAATACCTAATTTAAGAATCACTTTCTGACAAGATCATGCCAAGATACTCTTCATGTTTGCTAACTTCTTAGTCTTTACGATTAAGAAAATGGTGTTAATGGAATTTAAAATAATGTCAGGTGTCCCAAAATAGTACTGTTATTTCTTTCTCTTTCATGGCAATGCACAAAACATCATTTTTTAGCTTTGTATTTTTGAAGCAATTCAACAGGAAATTCTCTAAAGGCAGCAAATGAAACCTACCTGCATCTCATTGCACTGTTTCTCTACAAATGATTTTAGTCGCTTGATGTACTCTCCATCAATCTCCCCATTCTTCTGCTCCAATTCAGTAGGAAGAACTGCAGTTGCCGTTTTTGTCCGACTAAATATATCCATTATGTTTTCTCTAATATCAGCCTCAAGCTTACTAAGGAAATTAACAAACTGCGAATCAAATATTTCTGAGAGGACAGGGTGTTGATCATCTTTATTTGTTTCATCCTCTTCGATCTCTTGGAAATCTGACATACTATTCGCACTTGATCGGGAAAGCTCCTTGCGGTGATGCTGCTCTGACAACGGATGTGCCAAGCTTTTCTTCAATTCATCAAACCTCAAGAAGTATGTTGTGAGGCCAATCTTTTGACTTATAGCATCTGCAACAGCAAAGGCATCACGACCCTTCTCACGGCTAGCATTGTACAGGATGCAAGCACCTAGAACAACAGCAGCCAGTCCACGAACACAAGCAGTGTAGCGTTTACTTGAAGCAAGCTCTATTATGTAGTTCAGATGCACTGCTGATTCCAAAAGGCAGTTGACAGCATTTGAACAATCAACAAGCCATATAATGAGTAGCCGAAGAATAACAGGTTGAATGTACAGTTCTTCTGGTTTGTTGTTTTGGTCATTTTCGCCATCAGTTGAAGCTGCGATAGACAAACATGTGACAATACGATGCAATACTGGCTCAGTGCGCCCCAAGGATGGTGTAGGTGTCTCAAGCTGAATTTGCAATACCTGAAAAAACAGCAGTTGTAACTTGTGAGACAACCTTCCGCTTAAGACAAGGGGTATAAAAACAAATATACATGAGACACGCTACTGAATCATGCCTTATAAGTTATAATAGTCAAAAGTCAAAAGAATTGACATAATCAGGAACTAGCACTAAAGCCCCCAAATCGTTTAAGGGCATAAGAAAAATAACATGACTAAATATTAGTTACTTTAGGATCAAAGAAGAATCATAACATAATAACCAGCCAAGCTTGGATACTCCCATCACAAGCGAGGAAGCATATAATTAGTTCTAGCAACAACACAAAGTAAGAAAAGGCCGTGTGTCAACACAGCTTAATATCCATTTTATTTTATTTTTAGAATAATGGAGTGAGTTAATAATTAGATTTACAGTGCTTAATATTTTGTCCATGTTATCAGTGTTGAATGATGTAAGGCATGTGTTAGGATTATGTTCTATCATGTGCTCCAAAAATTGTAATAATTATTGACTATATGAATCCTAGATCTAGAAGTTGGAATAACATTTTGTTCCATCTAAAAAAAGTCAAACCTTATTGGTAGGGTACTTGGTTTGCTACTTAAGTTTATATACAGGTAGGAACGTAAGGTTGAAGGGTGCATACACGATCCTTGCTTTGCAAGTTGTCCTTGATAATGTGAGATAGAACGCTAGATGCTCTGCAACATGCCTGTGTAATTTTGGTTGAAATGTCAGAACAATCAATTAAACACAGCTACACAGAGACCACTTGAATATCCTGTAAACTGGAGCTTTAGGTTTTCAAGACTTCACCTCCATATCACCATTGACATCACTCGAAACCAGAGCTTGCAGAAGTACACTGTCATTAAAAGACAATGTATGCCAATTGTGAATGGTTCATGATGAAATTGATACTACAACAAATCACATGGGTTTGGCAGAAGCAACAAAAAAGAAATGCCAGAGTGGGATGGCTAAAATTATATAATGGTGAAGATATATGTTATTTTGGCCTTGGCTCAAGCAGTAACTTATAAACATAGCAAAAGGCAGCAATGGTTAATGTCCTTTTAACGGAAGATACAACTTATGTACAACCAACAAACCAACCTTCCAAAAGGCATGTCACTAACAGGTCCATGCGTATCTCCTTGGTTAGGATGTGGAGCAATAGTTGATGCTAATAATGCCTGGCCGTTAGGATTTTTCTGTTTCACAAATGGCAAACCAAAGATTGTTATGTGCTTTGTTAAGGAAAAAAAACAAGAAAGCATAATAGTTTAAAACCAATACTAACCAACACTTACATGTAAAGGCTTTAGAAGCAAAAAATATCGAACAAGTATTCTTGAATTACTAGAAACCAAAACTTTTCTATTTGAGCAGTAAAGTTAGTTCTATTTCAGTTTGGATCATTGTATGTTATTCTAAAGTTACCTAATTTTATGCTAGGCTTTCCATTCCTATTTTTTCATCTTTTACTTTCAGATCAAAGTACAAATGTGCTAAAGCGATATGACTCTTTGTGATCCGGATGATAATATACAAATATAACCATCTACTACAGTGACCCCTTGCCTTCTTAGTGCTTGCTAGTTTAGACATAATTAACGAAGTGAGCAAAACAGTAGAATAGCCACCTCGCAGAAACACTTGAATACATAATCAGCAGCAGCAAATTCCTGCGCTATAGAGGTCCGCAACATTATAGAGAAGATGGCATTCAGTGCGGGTTGAACATGAGGCTCTTCTCCGACTTGCTTTCTTGCAAGAGAATCAAGATTCTGAGGATTTCTTAACACCAAATTGCCAATACATCGCAGTGCCTGGAAAAAATTATGGCCAGTGCCAAACAAGATAGCATCATTCACCGGTTGAAAAGGGTAAATGCAGGAGACAAGGGAGCAGACCGTGCTAAGGGAATTACCATACAGCGGAGAGCGACAGGGGCCCACTGACTTTCAACGCCCAACAAAAGAAGATGGTCCAGAATGTTTTTCTGTCAACAAGGGCCAAGGGGAACATATATGAAGCTCAGTTCCATGTCATATGGATGTCAATTAAAGAGTTTGAAGGGAGAAAAGGATACCTGAGCCAATGCAGTTTGATTTGCGTTCTTGTTAGCATCTTTACCTGCTTCACCGGATGGGCCCCCCATCAAAAGCAATTCCACAGTATTTAAAGCACCGAGAAGATTTACGGTCTAAACAAGACAGAGTTTATAGCTTGAGTAAAATGTTGCTAATCCAAACCAAAGACATATTCCAAGAATTTATCATCAAGAGCAGAAGCTGGACTGATGAACATAATACCTTCTGTTGGGTAAAATTAAATGCACTGCCTCTCCTAATCTTTAGTATTGATATCAATGGGTCAAAGCCCATTGTCTCTTTCAAAAGCATCTGATTGATGGAACAAAGTAAAAAGTGGCATTAACTAAAAATCTGACAAATTAAAACTTTCAGAAAGGTTTTGGAAGAATGATGAACCTGATTTGACGCATTGTGTCGAATTAAATTGTTTAGAAGTTCAAGGCAATCCTGCTCAAATAAGGAACATATTAGCACCAACTAAATTTTATATACCTAAAACCTTTATATGGAAACTGGAAAAAAAGTTTGAAGCCAATTTCAGGTAAAGAACACCAATAAGCAATTTTTCACCTGAACAACTACACCTCCATCAGAATAGCCCTCCTCTCTGATAATGCTAAATATCTTCTCAAACACACCCTCAAATACAACAATTTTTTGAATTTCCTGGAATGAAAAAAAAATTAAAGTCAATTTAGTTATAAAAAGGAGTGCTGAAAAAACATAACAAATCAACATCTAGTATTAGACAGGTTTAACCTCTGCATCCCGAGTCAAATAAGTAAGAAGTAACAGTGCTTCATTCCTTATGACCTGCAAGGTATAACAAAAATAGGCAACTGCATGAGTAATAAGATACCAGAAGGATTGGTCGCGAACTCATGATATATCATTTCAAAAAAACTTGGATCAAAATATGAAACAAAACAGGCACCTTTGAAAATACTATAACAGAGTCTATGGTGAATTTGGTGTTCAGAATAAGTGTAATGTCTGAGTAGACATGTACTGAATACTTCAGAAAAGGATATATAACAACCCAGACTAAATTGATTGTATAACATTGTTTTGCATATCTAGTCTGAGAACGCAAGTGATGTTCATATAAATTAGCATACAAGCTTCCCACAGACATTAGACAGTCATAACACATAAAACGACAAAAACAATAAATAAAGGCACAAAATGATTAGAATGTTATGAGTGGCATGAGTTCTTCCTAAGAGAGTGAGAAAACAGGCAGAGAATGTTGAGACCTCACGATCCATAAGCATGTCCATTAGAACTGTTATACCACGAGGAATTAACAGAATTGCTTCCTGTAACCTGAAAAAAAAAAAAGAAAAATAAAAGGTACTTATATAGGATTCTAATGTAGTCATGGCATCTCAACAGGACAAAAATGACTTACTGGGCACCTTTTCAGCGAGTTTGTAAGTAGAGCTGTTAGAAGCTGGATTGTGTAGTATCTCACATAAAAGTCTTCTTCCTCTGACTTCAAACCAAACAGGAGCGATAAGCCAGGACTCAGGACACATGAAGCAGGCGATGCAAGTTACATGCTGTCAAGGCAAAGGATGAGTACTCACCAATAAGCTCAAAAGAAGAGAAATATTCTCCGTTTCTCGAGACAGCAGATCAGAGTTCACCGACGCCGGTTGAACCTCTGTCTTTGGCCCTTGTGACGTCTCAATAGGAGTCAATGCGCCCACAAAGGTCTCCAGGGCACCTCTCACAAGCTCTACATCCTCGCGGTCTTCTTTCAAAATATTGAGGAGGATAGGAAAACCTATTTTTGAAAAATAGAAAGGAAACAAATGAAAATATGCACCAGTCTCGCCATTGCCAGGGCAGCCACAGAACAAATATCAGGACGCAGGGAGGAAGGAGATACCCATTGCTCCAAACGACATCTGTGCCGAGCGGCTTTCTGCCACGAGAGACTGCAGCTCGGTCATGGCAGACCTCCTGTCATCAGGTATCGTGCCATTGCTTATCCGGTCAAGATATCTCTCGACATAGCTGCATCCAAGGCGCACAATGGTAGGATTATACAAGTGATGCACACAAATCAATTGCTACTTTTGTTTGGTATAAGACCAGACAGCATTGCAGTGAGTGAAGTAAAAAAAAAAAAAACTAAATGAAATTTGCAACTGCGCCTACCTGTCTTCCTTGGACTCGAGCCCCTCGTTGCCGAAAACGAATTTCCCCATTCCCTGCGTAAGACACACGACAACACAAACGGGACGGTGAGTAAGCATCGGACCGACTTGACCAACCACTAGCATCTCGAGCTTAATTTTCCCACTACGACCTAACGCCCCGTGCAAAAACTCAAAAATTAGTGATGCCCGTCACGGTAGCAACTCGCCCCCGCGACCGCAGCAGCGGAGCGGGGGGGCGGCGTTCGGGTAAGGTTGTAAGGAGCGGGAGGGAGTCGGGCAGGCGCGCGAACCTGCATGATGTTGCCGGCGCTCCCGGCGATGCCGCGGAAGTTGATCGACCGGTCCATGGATCGCACCTTCAGACGCGGCGGCGCCCTGCGGGGATGGGAAGAGCAACGAGGAAGTGAAGGGACAAGGGAAGTAGGGTGGCGTATCAACTGCAGCGAGAGGGGGGGGGGGGGTCGCCGCGGCGGCGGCGGCGGTGGAGATCGGAGCGGGGTTGGGTCGTGTCGGATGCGGCGGAGGAGATCGGAACGGGCTGGGTCGGGTCGGATGCGGCGGAGGCGTGTCGAGGTCACGGAAGGTTTGCTGGATTTGCGCACCAAGGTGACGTGGCGGCCCAGGATCCTGTTTCCTTTTAAAATTGATTGATGTAAATTTTGTAACGACACTTTCTTTTCTTTCCTAATATAAGGTAAAATATAAATAAGATTTATTATTTATTAAAACTTACACGATAACGCTCTACATAAAAACAGTAATGATGTGATTATGGGCATCCTATCATGCTCAATGATATACGTGGTAAGTCAATCGTAACCTTAAACTAACTAAACTCTAGATAGAAGGACTCATCCAAATTCAAACCTTGGTAGGTTAGCTATGGATGTCGGGTGTGATGGATTTCGGTTGTTGTCCGCCATGACTCATCCAAATTCAAACCTTGGTAGGTTAGCTATGGATGTCGGCCACATTTTGGTTGTTGTCCGAAGTTTTCCGTAGCCACAGTTTGTATGGTGAGATTTACTCTTCGTGTTTATGTGGTCGTCTCGTACACGTCGCTAACCAAACACACATACCTCGAATTTCTATGGCTCGTTGCTGTAGACAAAGCACTCCCCTAAAGTGTCACTAGGATATATATTAACTCAATGCACCTTATTAGATAAGATGTACCCTAGACCTTCCTAAACAAACTCTAAAAGCAACCTCGTTAGTAAACCATGGCTCAAGATACACTCTCATAAAGCCTACAAGTGAACCGCGTTTGGTTCATCTAGACATGGGTTCATCTAGACATGACCATTATCTGGTCAACTAAGTCTCTCATCCGCCATCCAAAAAACAAGATACTAATATGTATCATTGGTGTTAAACTGTAATCACCTCTATACCAATGTAATTGTCTTAGTAAGGAAATGAGCATCAAGATATCGATATTGCTTATACTAGTTATCCCTAAGTTACAGAGATAGGTCTTTGATCGTAGGTTGTTGATTATGTGGGTTTGCTTTATAACGTGTTTGGTTGGCTAGTTCTTGCCTAGACAGGCTCATTGCACCCAACTTTTGAGATGCCTCGTAGTATCAATGGTGGTGCGGTGATGGCTCGGAGTGATAAGTGGGACAATAGCTTGGAGGAGCGACACACTACACAGCGCTCGAGAAACCAGTGGCACATGTCGCGAGTGTCTTAATGTGGCGAGGAAAAGAGAATGAGTTGCTTTTCAATCTTTTCTTTAATCGGGAAAAGATTTTTTCACAAGAATAGTGGAAAGTGAATTAAAAAATGATTTGTTTGAGTTCACTTTTTGCAAGCCTCATTTTTTTTATGATCATGGATATAGGCAAGAATGATTTTGGTTATTTTTTTTTAAAAAAAAACGCAATTCGATGGAGTACGCAAATTATTTGTTACCCTACCAACGGGCCCCAACGGGCCGAAAACCCAACACGTCGCGCCCAAAACCGCCGAGAACCGCCGAGCAAGGCTCGCACAGCACACAACACACGCGGCGGCCGCCTCGCGCGCTCGCCCGCCGCGTCCTCCTCCTCCCTCCTTGTCCCTGATCCATCCCGGTCCCCACCGGCCACCTCCCGGTCGCCGCCGCCGGAGCCGGAGGTCCATGGGCCAGGCTCTGCGCCGCGCCTCGGGCCGCGTGAGACCCCCTCCCTCGCCCTCGCCCTCGCCCGCCCTCACCTTCGCCCTCACCCTCGCCGCCGGCCAGCCTCCCCGCCTCCTCCGCCCCGGGCGTCGGCTGCTGGCGGCACGGCGCAGGACCGGCTCGACGCGCCCTCCGGTGACGGTAGGGCCCAGCTGCTGCTGCTTCCCCTGGTTTCTCCGCTCTAGGATTTAGCTCTGCTCGCTTCGCTGTGTTGCTAAATAGCGTGCCTGCCTGCGCATCGCCCTTGCTACTGGAGGCAGGCCGCTGGTTTTGGCTCCTGGCCCGTTGATGCTTGCATTTCTGTAGCCTAGTAAGTCATTCACGGTGTGACGTGGTTGTGGATTATGTTTTCTACCAGACAAAATCTAGGACCGTGAGTAGGATGCTTGATAGCTTGGATTGGTTAGGACTTAAAGGCTAGCTCTTGATTCTGGGCCCTCTGTTGTGTCTTCTTGTGCTAATGTCTTTAATCAGATGGGTAGAATACTGCTGGAATGTATGCCAACGATTAGAACTGTAAAGTAGAAATGTATGTAGTATCACCACTTTACTGTGCCTGTCATGCTTGAGTTAACCCAAATAATATTGAATTTACTACAGTGGATTCCAACTGATTACAGATTTACAGGTACCAAATTGGACTTTTGCATACAATGCGCCCTCCACGCTAGCATTTTAGTATATGGAGAAGTATGATAATATATTGTTGATTTTTACTGGATAGTGGATACAGGACGCTGTGTGTGGGTGGGTTGGGGGCAGTGGCTAGTGTTACATCAGAATTCGATGCAGCTGTTTATTCATCACCTTATTGATCCAAGATTTGTGGCAATTTGTTCTGCTTGATGCCTCTTTTTGTTCAGCACTCATTCTTCTAGCCAACTTCTACGATAGCAATAATCAACTTCTAAAGTAGTATAACATTTATTTGTAAGGGGCACAGCACCTCTTTTTTATCAAGATCTACATCAGTTTACAACATTGGCCCATTGAGGTTCAATTCAGTAATGGCACTACATGGAAATGCTCTAAAGCTTTCAAGAAATAATCGTTTAATGAGGTAGCGTGTGAATCCTACATACAAAATTCCCATTGGGAAATATGAGCTGAGAGCTCTCTTTTGTGCAGGACATTGCTCCTCTCTGAACTGTAATTTGTTTCAAAACCTTGGATCTACTTATTCCAACAAAAAAAAAAAACTCTGGTACTTAAAGCCCCACAATAATAGGTCCTTTCTTATTTGGTTTTCTCACACCCCATATATACAACATATATTACAAGGTTTAATGTCACCTACAATAAAGGCAAGCATGTCCTCTCGAACATGACAGTGCTGTGTGTTGTACTACCCTACAATATGAATTTTTACATTATTTCATTCGGTTCAGTGCTCAATTCTGCTAGGTATGGATACTGGCATCAATGTGACATCATAGAAAGGAAGAGCAATAAGGAGTTCAGAATAGGCAAGAACCACACTTATCTGATCTGCAGGCATTAAACACCTTTAATTTTCATGGACATGTCCACCGATGCCAAACTAGCTAGTAGTAAGAACATGAACTTTGAGATTTGAGATGCTGTTTGGTCTGCTTCTTATGCTGAATGACATTTGTGTTTTTGGGTGTTGATGCTTTGAGAAAAAAAAAAGGTAACTGGATTTTCAGGACCAAAATCAACAGCACTAAAGCATTCGTGTGGGTGGGTATGGATTTTAGGGCCTTGTTTGTTTCCGCCTATAGCAGACTTTGATTATAATATCACCATACTGCAGGGATTATTTCAATTCTCCATACATGATTTCACTAATTCAAAGTTGTAAAGCAGCAGTCAGCAGAATCAGAAATAATTGAACCGTTTGGTTAGGATTCTCATTTTTTTGTTCACCGAGAATCTGATTATATAAGCAGAAACAAACAGGGCCTAACTAATCCTGTTTGAGTCTTCTTTGGATAATTGTTCTTTTAGTACCTCAATGCTCATATGTCAATATGCCAAAAAAATGTTTTTTCAGTATGTTCTAAATGCAAATTCTTTGCTTGCCAAGAAATTTAGGATCTAGAGTGCCTCTGTACATAGCATGACACACTTCCATGTTATTTAGCTGCAAATTTTAGCATGTTTACTGGTTTCAGAAGTCAGAAGCTGTGATAATTTTTTTTTCGCTCAGCATCCTGTAATTTTTAAAAGTATAATGCAGATGTCACGACACCAACGAAAAACGTCAATGGTGTACTTGAGGAACGTGATCCAAGTTATGACGAGATGCTCAAGCACATGGTTGGGAGAATCACTACTAAGCCTGGAGGAAAACCAGAAATGGGTGAAGTAAGTCCACTTGATCCCAGGAATGCTTCCTATATTATAGGTCTGGGTCATTGAAGTTGTGGCAACATATTGCCTTGGCCTACAAACTTTCAATTGAACAACTCCATGCTTGTATGAAAAAAAACTAGTACTGTCTTTGGTTATCCACTTACACAGAGTGCCCACTGCAAACGAAACTAACACAGATCCAATGTGGCAGGCTTCCGTTGTACAGCGGTACAACAGACCGCTCCCAAAGGTCAGAACATCAAAGGCTGAACCTGGGCAAAGTGGGGGCAGGCAGCTACCATCAGGCTCCCTGAACGTCCAGCACATTCAGGAGATAATCCAACTGTACCAAGGAAAGTCTACTAACCACCAGGGTCCAATGAGCGTGGGCGACATCGCCGAGGTTCAGAGTCGAAGCCTCTGTCGTCCAAAACATTGTGCAGTTCGTTTCGCTGCCCCAGGACGAGACCGTCAAGAAGAAAGATGAGCACTGAGGGTCCACTTGGTGTCTTGCAGCTAACTGAGCCTTGTTCTTGTTCCTAAGCTCATAGAGAACTGCTTGAATGTCAGTTTGTAGTGTTTTTTTTCTAGGTTTCTCCTGCTCCTGCTGAGATGAGGAAGTGGTGGAAGTTGTGAAAACAGGCGTGTTTCCTTACCTGAATAAAGATGTCAGCGTTTTTGTTTTTGTCTTTTTGCACGATGGGCTTGTCCTGCTTACAAAAAATACAATGGTCTATTATGGGTCTTGTGAAAGCATCACGAACTGTTAGAACAGTGTCCGAGTGTTTGTTTTTCTTTTTGGCAAATTTCAGTCAAAGGTAAAGAGATGTGAGGATGAATGAATTTCTATCTTTATGTAGTGGATCAAATCCTATGGCAATAAATAAAGGGTCTGTTTGGTTTCCATAAGTCAGGTGACTTATAAGTTAAAAATTCAAAATAAGTGACTTATTTTGTCAAACTTTATGTAACCATTTTTTTCTTTTTTTCACCCAAACTTATAAGTTACCTATTTTCTTTTTTTTTTTTTTTTTTCCTTGACTTATAAATAAATAAATGAAAATCAAACAGGGACTAAATACAGTACTGCCAGAATAATCTGGCTTGCTAGCAAACGTCCACTGCTGTGGTTGCTCGTTGAAGTTTGGCAGACCTAAAGTTGAGTAGAAACAACGTTTGGGCGAATATCGCTTTGCTCTTGTATTCATGCCATTTCGCTGTCATTTCTTAAGGAGTCGGCACAACTCTGTACTAAAGAAAACCTTATCATATCCATATATGGTTCACACGAAAAGAATAAAGCCAATTATAATTACAGCCATTCTTGTTTAACACCGTCATGGGCACTTGCCCTGTTTGTTTTCAAGAGATACTTCTAGGGGAAAAAAAAAAAGTCTCCCCTATTTGGCTTGCTAATGACTTTTAGGCACTTTTTTAGGCTAGTCGCAACAGAAAAAAAAAATAAAAAAATCTCTCAAAGCAAACAGGGCCTTAACTTGAGAAGAGAGTTGGAACTCAATTCACTTGCATGAGTTTATTTATTTTGTAAATGATTGGGAAATATGAGAGCCATTTTTCCAGCATAAAAAAACTAGCATGTAGTAAAAAGATAAAATTTGTAAAAGCAAGGAATTTCTTAGACCAGCAGTAACATACAGAGGCATACAAAATATGAAAAGCCTCGTTAAAAAATCGCCTCCCACTCATTTCGCGGGTCGCCGCCGCTGCGTCAAGCCAGCCAGCGCTTCCGGCTTCCCCACCAGATCTCGAGCGAGCCTTCTAGAATCCTCCGCCCGCGCCATCCGGAGGCTCCGCCGGATCCAGAACCTTCTAGAACCCCTGCACTGCGCGGTGCGCGCCCTCCTGCTCCGCCTGTCCATCCGGATCTCGACACCCCTCCCTCGGCGTCCCAGACCTCCGGTCCTGGGCGCGGCGGCGAGATGGCGGTGAGTGAGTGAACCCCTCATGGAGGATACATAATTCCCGTGCTGCCGGCCGCTTGGTTCATCGACTTTGTTATCCGTGCTTCTCGCGTTGCGGCTGCAGTCCAAGCCGAAGATCAGTCATTACTACAGTGTACTTGTAGATGTAGTCCCCCGTTGCACAAACTAGATGTTTCAGTTTCTTACATCTCGTCATCCTGCGGGCTGCGGCCATTTTTGTTTTTGCATTCCGTTGTGGACATTTTCTGTCCCGTGATCCGTGATTGTGGTAGGCTCGTCTCACAGTTTGATACACTGATATGCTGATTATTAGGACCACCAGGATATGTGCTCATGGAGTCATGACTACTTTCTAACGTAATACTAGTTAGTAAGATCTCTGATCACGTGGACGACTTGTTTTCTCAATCTTATCGTTAGGCTGCGGTGGCCATCGGTTCCGCTATCCCCAACAGTAACAGCAATCCCGCCGAGGAGCCTAAAGTCGTCGTGGCGGAGGAGAACGGGGAGATGGCTGATATTCAGGACAAGGAAGTCAGCATGGAAGGGCTATGCTCCATAAGCGCCTATGATCAGTGGACGCCGCTCTCTGTTTCTGGCCAGCTCCCGAAACCACGCTATAAGGTCCGCTTTGGTTTTCTTGACCGGCTAATTTCACTTTTTCCCACATTTAGTGACCTGCTGTCTGTCAATGATGATCGCAGCATGGTGCTGCGGTGGTTCAGCAGAAGATGTATGTCTTTGGTGGAAACCACAATGGCCGTTACCTTGGTGACGTTCAGGTAGATTGTTCCTCTAGATGTTGTATTTGGTGGCAGCTGCATTTATGGGCAGGGATTCTCACAACCATCTTGAACTGAGATGTTGTACTGAGCTTAGCTCCTTCAGTCTTACCGACAAAGCCATGGGTCTTAACATTGGGAATCCTTTTCTGTTCAAAGGTTCTGGACTTCAAAACTTTGTCATGGTCAAAGCTGGAAGCTAAATCACAAGCAGAACCATCAGAATCAGCTGGGGCAGTTCCATTTTCTGCATGTGCCGGTCATTCAGTGGTAATCACCAAAAGCTCTTTTCACTCTAGTCTTAGGGAACTGGCCAATTTTATCCTGATTGGTTAGCTTATAACTGTATAGTGTGTTTGCATGTGGCTTTAATATCTTCCAGATTCAATGGAGAAATAAGATCCTATGTCTTGCAGGACACACTAGGGAACCTGCAGAAAGTCTCAGTGGTTAGGCTAATATTTTGCACGTCTTTTCCTATTCATTTCTCAGTGTCTTAGTTCTTATATCTTATGCTCATTTATGACAGTTAAGGAGTTTGATCCACAAAACTGCACTTGGTCTACCTTGCGTACTTATGGAAGGTCACCGGTATGATTGTTTTGTTCTTTATTTTATCGCCAGATTTGTTTTTCTTTCTTTTTTTTCCCCAAAATCTGTAATGATGTTTTCCTATTTCCTTTAGAGCTCACGTGGTGGTCAGTCAGTGACTCTTGTTGGAGACACTCTAGTTGTGTTTGGCGGTGAAGGTCATGGGAGATCTCTTCTGAATGATCTTCACATTCTTGATCTTGAGACCATGACTTGGGATGAATTTGAGACCACGTAAGTTCTGTGGAGTAAATTTAGATTTGATTGATTGACTTATATTAGAAATGGTTTAGGTAAACTGGAAGTGTGAATGTGTGTTTTATGCACCTGTCCCAACTGGATAGAATTCTTAGCCGTCCTCTTTATGTTGAACTGGTGTCTTATACAACTGTGGAGAACCCAAACTTGAAGTGATGTGATTATGCTACTTCGTAATTCGCTTGCAGTTGCAGTTGGTGATACATTTGGTCTAGGACATGGAATGAAACTTGTATTCTTCTTGCTCTGCTTCGAGGGGCAGGACTAATATCTGACTGTTTTCAAATTATGCTGTTGCTCTCCAGAGGCACTCCCCCTTCTCCAAGATCAGAGCACACTGCTGCTTGCTTTGCTGAGCGGTATCTTCTGATATTTGGCGGGGGATCTCATTCCACATGTTTTAGTGATCTACACCTCCTTGACACTCAGACAGTGAGTATTCTTTTCTCTAAAGGTGTATGTAATTCTTTTGCAAGTCCAAATGAATCACTTGGCTGTTACAGATGGAATGGTCAAGGCCAAAGCAGCAAGGTGTTACTCCAGAACCAAGGGCAGGGCATGCAGGTGTAACTATTGGAGAATATTGGGTTATTACTGGGGGTGGAAACAGTAGGAAAGGTAAGGTTGAGATATCTAACAGTTTTATTAACACACGATTTATGAGTTATTAACTCAAAACCAATTTTCTGTGGTGTAGACATCTGCCTACTTATCTATCTTTGTTGTGTCAATCATTTTCTTCCCTTGGGGTTGGTCTTTGAGTTTGAGTTATACCATTTCACTTTCTAAAAAATACTATAAAAATAATTCCTGTTTGTGTGTGCCCAATCTACTGCAGGTGTCTCAGATACTCTTGTACTCAACATGTCTACTTATGAATGGTCAGTGCTCACTGATCTTGAGGCCCGTGCACCGCCTACAAGTGAGGTGAGCTCATTGATATTCTGCGTACTCTAGTCACTCGAAAATTTTAGTATTTTCAACTGAGGAAAAACTTACTTCTGGTTTAATGTTCAAATTCCAACTCAATCAAGGTCACCATTTATGGTTTTAAGTATGTCACAATGGTGAAGCTCGTCTGATCTAATAAACTATCTTTTTTATAAACTTATATATACTCGTAAGCCATAATTATTCATTGATTGTACTAATTTGTTATGTACTCTTCCTGTTAGCTTGTTACTGATGTGGAGCAGCATATTTATTACAGGGATCAAGTTTAGTAGTGTACACTATTAATGGAGAGAATTTTCTGGTGTCATTTGGAGGATATAGTGGACGTTATAGTAGTCAGGCATGCTTCTCTATGAGCACTCTAGTGTTTTTCACATGCCCTTATGTTCAGCTGAGCAATTCTTTTTGTTTAGGCTTATGCTCTCAAGGCAAGTCTCAAACCAAGTGTCCTGTCTCAACAAATAGATGAAGCAGAGTCAAATGGTTTTGCCCCCATATCTGTAGCAGAAAATTCTAGCAGGAAAGTCATATTTGAAATTGAGGAACTTAAAGATGTAAAGGTAATGTAATGTTGGATTCATAAACACAGTTTCTGTTCCTTTTTACTCTTAATATTTTTGTGCACAGACACAAATGGTGGATGGTTTATCTGGTCTGTTCATTAACACATGCTATTTTCACTATCAGCCTGGCAATAGGGCAGATAACAGCAAAACCTTGGGACAAGTAGCTACAGATGAACAAAACCAAATAGAAGACAGACTTATTCATGAGCGTTTGCAGAGTCTCCGCCTGAAGCAGGAACTAGCTGATGTGGAGAACAGAAATGCAGAACTTACTGAGGCAAGTTTTATCTCACTTACCAAATTGTGCAGAACTGCAGAGAATGTCAATAATATTAACTTACGGTGCTACTACTAATGCCTAAGTGATGATGTACTTTCATGTTGAACACGATAAGGTTGCCCATCTAAATCACAACATAAGGTTGAACACAATAGAAAATCAATTTTGAATCAATGCACCTCAATGAAGTTATAGATTGTTACTGCTGTGAGAAAAGTCAAATCATGAAAAAGAACATATACACAATTACACATACAAGTGAATTGCAACACACGATACATCAGGCAATCATCACTTTATGAGGAAGAAACATGTTTTTCAGCTCATTGATCAACTTCCATTTCTTTCTCGGCTCACTTTTATGCAGGAACTCCACTTGGTTCGAGATCAACTTTCTACCGAACAAACCAGGGCTTCCAAACTCGAGGTAGGCAATAACTTAGAAGGATTTGAGCTCATGCTCTGGCACTTTGATTATTTATCTTCTAATACCTTGTGCCATGCTATGAATGGTTTTAGCGAACTTAGTTTCCTTTTAGAATATATCTTTTCCTGAACAAACTCGTCCATCCACTATATCCTCAAACAGCAGTGCTCACTACAAAATCATGTTGGAACTGCACAGCCAGTGAACTCAAAAGATAGCTACATGAGCATCTCTAACAAACAAACTCGTTTTTCACTGGTAATCATTGAGTTGTGGTCTTTGGCTGTTGCCACCTTGCTTATATTGCCAGTATACCATTCTAAAAAAACTAGTAACCATTATGCCGCAATGGTTTTTTTACAAAAAGAAAATAAAATTTGGCTAATTGCAACACATTGGTTTAGTAACTTGCACAATACATTGTGGTGAGTACTAGTTATCAGTTAGCACCCCATCCCCCCTTTTAATTCTGAATGATGCAGTTTATTCATGTCGCCTTTCATTTGCATACTCGATATTGAAATAACAATGACATCGCTCCCCCACTGCGCAATGGACAGCATGAAATTTCAGAGATTCAACAACGACTACAGAAGATGGATATCCTAGAAAAGGAGTTTGAATCACTTCGTAGTGACAGTACTACTGTATCCGAAGAAGAAGCTTCAAGTGGCAACCAGCTGCACCGCAGTCGCAGTCGGAGCTTCTGGAGATGGAATGGGTGAACTCCTCGAGGCTCAAGGAGGAGTATTGAAGAGAATACACTTCCAAAGAGTTACATTCTTTTAAATTTTGTCTTCCACAAAATTTTGAAGGAACATGATATCCAAATTCAGGATGATACTAGTTCGGAAACATATACATGATCTAAATGAACTGCAGCTCTGTCAACTGTGAAAAGCATGTTATAGAAAGTAAAATGAATGTCAGGTTTTCCCGCATTTCCTGTGTTAGAACAATTTCTTATCTGATAATGGCATCGACCATGATCCCTATAGCTGATTTTCATTTCCTTCAAATCCTCAACATGAATTGCAAATGAGAAAGCTGTGACATACACTTGCTGGTTCACAAATGAATGAATGCCAGAAATAGGTCATCGTGTCATTTTTTTTTTTTTTTTTTTTTTTTTTTTTTTTTTTTTTTTTTTTTTTCAATTAACAAGAGCTGTCTTTCAATTAACAGAGAAAAGGAGTTCAAAATAGAGATAAAGATTCTAGACACGTATGGAGTGTTTGTCCGAAGATCCAATCCATTCTAAGCGAGATAATACATCGCAATGATATCTCTCAAATTGGTGGAATAACTTCTCTCACACTAGTACTAATTATTAGCTTATATGTAAGAAATAAGATTGAATTCAGTCCATCTCACAAACCAAAGGAAAAGATTTAAGTGAGATGATAATAGACTACCTCTTAAACACCCTCTTAGCTCTTAGACGCAGAGCCTCGAATGGTGCTGATAGGGCACCAAATCCCACTCTCACATACAACAAGCAGCAAAGAAACAAATGAGGAACTAACTACAACGAATCAAAAGCCCTTCTCTGTTGATCAATGGCTTCTTTTTACCCTCGGTGTCACTTGCTGAAACAAGTTAATTTCTCTTTATATTTCCGTTCAAGTAATTGTTCATCTAAATTCAAACACAATGGTTTTTGACTTAAAACAAAAATAACATCCGTTTATACCTAAAAAACGAGGTGCGCACTATTACAAGGACATGTATATGCTTGAAAAACTATCTAAATTGATACCATATCATGTATGAGTTTACAAAATCTACCACAGCCACCACATGGGATGTTTGGCCAGGTTCGCATAAATCCAGAAGTAAAACACAGGAGATGTTTACGGTGATACCATAATCCTAAAGACCCTTAAATTCTCCCTCCGATAACAAAAATATTTGTTCCAAGTTGTCGCCATGATGCTCAGCCAAACATATTCGAAGCGGCCTCACTGCCATGAATGCATCAACCATCTGCACAAAACAGAATCATTAAAGCATTGCAGGAAATTCATGCAAACTCATATGAGGCCCTCTTATTCAGCCGGGGTATAAGTGAGAAATATCTATGTGCAAATACTACACAAGTAATGCCCATGCATGCGTGCACACAAGATAAACAAATTGTTAATCTTGCTTGGAAAATGGAAACAAGGTGCAAAAACCAATCATGCAGGGCCATACATATGGTAATGAAAATGGCACGTAGCTTTCCTAAGTCTTTTGATAAAAAAAAAAAAAAAAAAAAAAACGATATGCAAGGCAGTAGATCCAGAATCATGTACCTCTTCGGTCACTTGTGCTCTAGCTCTTTGATGTCTAGCAACAATCTCAGATAGAACTGCAACAAGCCGTTGCTTCACTTCACCCGTCAACATCCTTCCCTCCTTGTACTCCTGGTGTTTGTGTTTGAAAATTTAAGCAAAACTAAGTATTTTCACAATGATGAATTATGTCTATGAAGCATAAATCTGTAGTAATACCTTCTTTATTTGCGCAAGCTCATCATCATCTTCAAGGAAGAAGTTTAGGTATTTGATTGGGACATCCACCTTCACCGCAACAAAAATCCAGTCATTCACAAACTAGTTATGTGTTACTTAAGAAGAGTATGGTTATTAACCAGAATATCAAGCAGATTATGGAACTGGAAAAAAAATCTCGAACACACAGGAGAGCTGTGTATCATTATATTAAGAAGAAAGTAGTCTATATATCACTAGGGGTGCAAATTAGTGACAATTAGGTCACCTCCAAAACCTCTTTAGTTCAAGTATTTGTACTACTTGTCCAAATTTTTGAAGAAGTAGTACAAATATTTGACCTAAAGAGGTTTGGAGGTGCACCTAAAGGATACCGCTTTGCACCCTTATATATCACAACCTTCAGCATGTTAGCACTGAAGTATGTAATGAAAGACTTCAAGAAACAGAAGGCCTTTAGAGCTATATGAACTTTTAGAACTGGAGAAGCTTCCAGTGATATAATTATTCATTCTAAAAATCTATTTTTTAAGTTCAAAGCAAAAGGTCAGGTGCATAATGCAAGCAAACTATTTGGAATACAATATCCTCAAGTATAAATGGGAAAAGGCTTACATCAAGGTTAGCTCCAAGTTTTCTATGCAGCTCTATTGAGTCCCGCCACCTGAGAAGGCATATTTATTCACCTGGAACATTGGAAAGAATTATAAGAGATAGATGCAGGTGGTCAACTAATTCTTGGTTCAGTCTAATAACCATTTTCACCATAACTTAAATGGGACAACTAAAATGGGTAGGCAGGTAAAAAAAAAAATCCAGCTAAAAACAAACTTCAGAGAAGGGCAAACCTTTGTCTTTATTTCTTTAGTACTATCAGTCACATATATCGCCAATTTGCGTCACTGGCTGACATTTTTGTGTTCTCCCCTGTGAAAAAGAAAGAAAGAACACACAAACCAATGCCCTTGAAATCATAACAGTTTATATATATATATATAATAAAAAGGTAAAGAAAACACAAACAAGTTAAAACTTTAAATTAACTAGAAACAGTCAAGGTCAACAAACCTGAAGAGCAGGGAAAAAAAATCTAGATTCGATCAGCGGCGGTTTCTGAAAACCAATTCTAGGAGCAACATCACGAGTCATCCGAAAATAAGGATCCTGCAGGGAAAAAAAACTGCACTCTCAAAATTTGAAGAGAAAGACACAAAGATATACCAAAATGTATTGGTATGAGTCAAACTTTGAAACAATAGACACGGACATATGCCACATTTTCAGCATCTTTAAATGAAAACACTAAGATACATTTTATTGATAATAATTGTGGGAAGAATGATTTACTCTTAATTTGCATATTGGATGGCACAATCAAATCTAGTGCTACAAAAATCAAATAACAAATGACAAAAGCACCAATTCAAATTGTCAAATTTACCCCTACATTGCATATGTGGGTGGGGCTGAGTTCAAAACTCGGATGGAAATAACTAGGAACATAAAAGGCAGTAGTTCAGAAATTTATACTAACAGAAATATTACAATTATGCTAGCAATTTGATATACAACCAATAATGCTAGTAAAGACCATTATACCAAAGATGTCAGTACCTGATCTATTGCACATGGGATAAGGCACCGCAGTTGGTCCTTGCCAGCGAAGAGATGGGGAAATGAAGAAGGGAATGATGGGACTGCCTGCACTGGAGGAAAGCTAACCTTTCCAATGTGATCCTCAAGATTGAACCCAAATATTCCTATAGCCTATTGTTCAAGAATAAAACATATTAGCCAACCATGATGCTTAAATGTAAGCTATGTAGTGTTTGAATATTTTTCTTAATTGAACAGCTCTCACCTTATTCATAGTTACACATCTGGCAACTTGCATCATGTTTTCATAAAAAGCACTGCAAGACAAGGCCAGAGGGGTTATTGTTTGCATATAACAAGCAAAAGCCAAGGTTTACAGCTTGGTCTTCACTGCGCTTAGTGATGGACCAAACAAATCAGACAAAAGTTAAAACATCAATCATAATTAGGAAGAGTAATCTTACCCTCCAACATAAGAAAAATCGGAGAAAATGAATGTTCTTTCAATATCAAAACCACATGCAATAATGTCTTTAGCATTTTCACGGGCAAGCCTTTTTTGCTTTCCTGAACAGTCAAGTTCTTCCACAGGAACTTCTCATCATCAGTCAGTTGTATAACTAGGGGCACCTTAAAAGCCTCCTGCAAGTATCTGAAGAAAGATCCTGATAGTTAAGTCAAACACTCATTACAAAACCAGGACTAAGACTGAAACATGTGAGTTATCAAACAAAACTTGAGTGTTGTTTAGATTTTCTCAAAATAAAATAAAAATAAACCCTTTTTATTTCAAGGAACATGTTTATGAATATTCCGAAGCACCTTCTACTGTGGAGACTTTGCAGTACATATCCTGTCTTATCCCAACCCCGTCCATCAGTTGATTTGCCATGTGAACTAACAGTCTACCACAAGGAACAATTCAAATTGGAGAGGAACCATGATTTCGCTATATTTGCAAATCAAGAATAGTTTCCATGAGTCATTAATATATCCAAATCCTAAGCGGGTTCTTGTATGTAGTGAAAAAACACCACTTGCTACTCCTTCGCTGACACAGCTTTGTCCAATTATGCAGCATATACATAAAGCAGAGCATCTGCAACATATTATTTGCAAATCAAGAATATTTTCCATGTGTCACTAACATATCAAAAAAGTGGGTGGTTCTTGCATGTAGTGAAAAAAAACACACCACTCGCTACTCCCTCACTGAGACAGCATTGTCCAATTATGCAACACATGCATAAAACAGAGCATATTGAGAAGCTGGAGCCCAAAATTTGGGAACCGAGACACAATGCTTACTTTGTGAACATGAAGGGGATGAGGTGGCCGAGGTGCAGAGCCTCCGACGAGGGTCCCTCCCCGTGTAGAGGTAGAACTTCTCCCCCCTTCTCATACAAGTCCAGTAACTCGTTCAAATCGCTATTGATATAACACAACAAAACACACAAAAATTCGTCAGCACCTCCTCCTCCTCCGGGGACAAAAAAGTAGTTTTTTTTTCCTGGCAGTTGGCTCAGTACCGGTGCGCGAAGAAGAGGCCTCGGCGGAGGAAGCAGTGCGGCGGTCGGCCGGTGAGTCGGGCGATGCGGACGACGAGCGCGTCGTCGATGCGCTGGCATCCGAACTGGTCCACGAGCTTGTCGTAGTCGATGCCGCCCTTCCCCGCCGACACCTCCCACGGATTCACCACCTGCTCCTCCTCCTCCTCCTTCTCTTTCATCGCAGCATCCACCCCTTGCTCCGCCGCCGCCATGGCCGCACGCAGACCTCTCTCTCTCCCTTCCCCCTACGCTTCCTCTCCGGCGGCGCGAGGGGATTAGCGAGGGAGCGGCAAGGGTAAAAGTAAACCAAGGAGGACGAGACGAGAGCTAAACCTCGGCCTCGCTTTCGCTGACGTGTGGGCCCCGTAGACAGCGAGAGACGATAGATGGAGGCGTGCCGTTCACGGGTTTTGGGTTGCGGGTTTCGGGTTTTATGATACAAAAACCG
The DNA here is from genome assembly GCA_015847255.1 of Hyparrhenia diplandra. Classification (NCBI taxonomy): domain Eukaryota; kingdom Viridiplantae; phylum Streptophyta; class Magnoliopsida; order Poales; family Poaceae; genus Hyparrhenia; species Hyparrhenia diplandra. The sequence continues at coordinate 143,285 of JADLZK010007780.1, read as the reverse complement.
AATCCGATTCGGACTCCAACTACCCCCTATCCCCCAAGTCCCCCACCGGCCACCACCACCAGCCGCCGGAGAAATCTCTCTGACGATGGCGCCGCCAGCCGCTGCGGTTGCCGCCGTGCGCCACCAGCGCCCGCACCTGCTCCTCCGCCGCGGCGTCAGCGGGAGTCTCGTCCCACCATCTCCGGGCCCCGCCACGCTCCCCTTCGCCTCGCGGGGAGCGCCGGCGCGCCTGCGCCTGCCGCCGCCGCGCCTGCGCCTGCCGCCGCCGCGCCTGCGCCTGCCGCCGCCGCGGTTCTCGCTCTCCCCGGTCCCGAAGAGCCTCTCCGCCTCCTCCTCCTCCCTTCCTTCCACGTCCCCGTACGCTCCCTCTTCACCGGCATCGTGGAGGAGGTCGGCCGCGTGCGCCGCCTCGGCCCGCCGCTCGCGCCGTCTTCTGGGGAGGCGGCGAGGCTCCCCCCGGGCTTGACCTGGAGGTCGAGACCAAGGACCTCCTCGCCGGGACGCAGCTCGGCGACAGCGTGGCGGTGGACGGCACGTGCCTCACCGTGGCGGCGATCGACCCGGCCGCGTCCACGCTCACCTTCGGCGTGGCACCGGAGACGCTCCGCCGGACGTCGCTGGGCGGGCGGGCCCCCGGCGACGGCGTCAACCTCGAGCGCGCGCTCACGCCGTCGTCCCGCATGGGTGGCCACTTCGTGCAGGGCCACGTCGACGGGACCGGGGAGATCGCCGCGTTCCGGCCCGACGGGGACTCGCTTTGGGTCACCGTGCGCGCCCCGCCGGAGATCCTCCGCCTGCTCGTGCCCAAGGGCTTCGTCGCCGTCGACGGGACCAGCCTCACCGTTGTCAGCGTCGACGACGAGGGAGGGTGGTTTGACTTCATGCTCGTCAGGTACACGCAGGACAACATCGTGCTGCCCACCAAGAAGGTTGGAGACAAGGTGAACCTGGAGGCCGATATACTGGGGAAGTACGTCGAGAAGCTCCTCGCCGGGAGGGTTGAGGCCATGGCAAAGGTCGATTCATGATCTACCATTGCTGAGATGCTGGGTTGCTCGTCATTCTATAGGTATTACAACAAGGTCATTGTGTTCATCAATAATACCAGTTCATTCCATTTTCTGTAATTGGGTTGTGCCCTTTTTTATTTGAGTGAAACAGTAATAAAGCAACATGTTATCAAGGGAATGCCTCATCATTTCTTTCCATCAGCTGAGATATAACAATTATCCATATACTACAATATGCAGCCAAATGTAGAAGTTTGTTTTGTTGTTGATGAATGTTAGTAAGCTGAACAAGAGCAGCATAGCACCATCGAGAAACTAATGATGCTACCAAATAAATGATGATCCCCTCCAGAACAATTATATCCAAAGAACATAGAAGCCTTAACATGCTTCTGGGGTACATTGCACCATACTGAACGTATTGTCTCTTAGGAAGATCATGCAGCCATGACCCACATGTTCTTTATTTTCTCAAACAAAGAAAATTTGGATTGGTAACAAGTGACAAAAAACAATTGCATCTGCGCATCCCTGACTGCCCTGCAAGCATGGTGCTGAACCAGCCACTGGCAGCTTCCTTCCCCTAAAAAATTATGATGTGCCAAAATCATTTCTTCTGTAACTGTAGAGGAACAGTTGGGAACAGGTTTTTTTGGTTGCCATAATGTATATGCCAGTTTTAGATAATGTTGAATGGATCAAGATATGTTGTTTGCAGAGTGATAACTGATACCCAATAACCACTAAAAATACTTGGATGTACCTAAATATATATTCCTTCAACTGTAGAGGAACAACTGGAACGATTTTATTTTTGTTTCAATGTATGAATGCATGTTTTTGTGTTTCTTTTATACTTGTTTCCTATGGGTTTCATCTCTAGCTTACCCCAACTAGCTTGGGACAAAATGCTATGTTGTTGTTGTATATGAATACATGTTTTACAGTTTTAGTCATATATAGGCAATGTTGAGTGGATCAGGAAATGTTGTTTACAGGGTGAACTGATAACCAGTAACCACTACAAATAGGGTAGGCCGTCTTCCTGCCTTTCTTGGAAGAATATAATCGATTGATTGTTGTGTATTTTCTGTTGCTGTAATTTTGCTAAATTTTCAAAGTGCTTATTATGCTGTGCAGGGGTTAAGAAAGGCTTGGATTCGATGTCTATGCCCAGCTCAGCTAGGGTCCTGTGTTGGAGATGTCACTGAACGAATTTTATGCATGAGATTTTCGTTATGACTTTTGGGAGTGCTCATTAGCTTGCTGCAGCCTGCAGCCGCTATATGGATTCTTCAAGAATTTTTGTTATGATATTTGGGAGATGTTCATTTGGCTGCTGCAGCCTGCAAATTTCAAAATTCTATTCAGGTGCACTTACCCCTCTCTATTGTTTGAGACCTGAGCTTTGTGATAGGAACAATGGGAATATAAGGCTGAACACCATGGTAACACTCCTTTGTTGTACGTGGCTCTGTAAAACCTTTTTCTTTACTACAGAAATAAGGCAGTGTTGATAGTAGTCACAACTCCTTTTGGGGATAAGATCGAAACGAACTGATTGACACTGGATTGAGATCGCTGGGTAAAAATCTTGTTTTTTTTTTTTTTTTGAAGGTCAAAAAATCTTGTGTTTTGCTTAATTGAAATCCTACAGTATATAGTTTCTGCTGAACTCTGAAAACTCTGCGGTATTAAACTATTAATTGATGAATCATTAGCCTAAGAAGTAATGGTATCTAGATTCCAGAGTTTAGCATAGGAAAAGCACACCTTGGTTCCTTCTCTGTGCTGATGATGTTATTGGCGATGCACTGTCTCTGCAGTTCGTTCTTTCCAAAGTTTGAAGTTAGTACTAATAATAATGATATTACTATGCATCCTACTGAATCCCCAGATGAGATACTATCCCGTGTGTGCAGTGGGGTTGACAACAAAAGTTTTCATCCTCCACCCCCTCTGTCGTCATACCCTTCATATCATTCGTTTTGCACGATGCAAACGAACAAAACCATTTTTTTTTTTTTTTTTTTTTGTTAAACAAACCATACATGGATGTTTTGAAATTCAAACACAATCTAACTATGGTGATATGTTGGTGTTTCCATCCACATCCACTTTCAAGCACAAATTAGCAATCAGTAAAGGCACAGTTCGTTTTGCTGTCAAAGGTTTCGTCTTCAGGTCTAGTAGGAAGCAAAGTCTGAATCCTGTTACCGTACACCGAGTGAATCATAATCCCCCTTCCATCCTTGTACAACAACAGGCAAGATGTCAGCCAATCAAACAACCTGCAATCCTTTGTTGTGTGCTATATGATGTTTGGCCATTTTTGGGAGATGCTGCTCTGAACTCTGATCCGTCGCTTGGCCTCGGGTGTTCTTGTTGCAACATACAGCATAGGTTCGTAAAGATATTGGAGAAATTCTAGAGCGTAATCAAACAGGCGCATCTGGTGTAGTGGTATCATAGTACCCTCCCACGGTACTGACCGGGGTTCGATTCCCCGGATGCGCACAGATTTTTGCCATTTTTCATTTTTATTGAAGCAAACCGTATCACACGGACTCAGTGAATGTGCACGGGTTGAGTCTTGACAGCTGTTTCTTGGTAGCCAATTGTGTTTGGACGAACATTGCTACTGAACCTTGACAGCTGCTACTTTGTTTATTTGCAGGCTCTTGTAAAATCCACTTGCAAGCCCCTAGCAAATAGGAGGCTTTTATCCAACCTCCTAAACCAAAAATATGAATCCATTGTGCCACTTGAGTTGATTGTAAGTTTAGGTTCTCAAATTTTGTAAGCTAGCTCTAATTTTTAAGTCGTCATAGAGTGTACTGATCTGCAAATAAACAAAGATTGTTAGAGAAACTAGCTAGCTTGGGGAGGGAAAAGGGAGTGGAAAAACGCCGGCCTAGGGGATGTGACGAGTCGGTGGTGGCCGCGCGTGTGGCTAGGCTACATATGGAATGCTGCGTGGAGACGTACGTACCATTAATTATTTGTGGAAGTGAAATGAATGGTGGACCACACGACGACCGACACGTAGTACGACGGATAGCAACGAATCCAAGGACGACCTAACGGCAACGCTAATGACGAAATTAATTAAGTAATGGCACTTGTCTGTCTTTGTCTCACGTTGTTGACACGTACTTACCACAGCTATAGCGGCCTGACCGAAGCACAATCTGATGATGCTGATAGCGGTGTAGGGAACAATGAAGCGAAAGGTGCACGTACGGACGGGACGGGACGGGACGGAATATGAGCACTAGGAGAGCAGGTCACTGACGAGTGGACCCACAGACAAACCTTGCAGCCTGCCCATCTATGGTCGTCGTCGTCGTCGTCGTCGTCTATTGTGGGGTGTTGACGGACGCGGAAACGAAGGCGCACGACCGTCGTACGTGTCTTGGGCACCGGCGTTTCGTTTTGTTTTTCCCATCGCAGGCCAGGGTGGACGGCATTCAGACGCCTTTCAGAAACAGGGGACGGAACCGGACCTCCCGCCAGGCCGGTTTCGCATCCCAACCTCAACCTTTGTGTTATATATACTAGTTAACTAACCCGTCTTTCCCATGGACGGGTCAAAATCTTATCATTAGACACTAACTAATAAGGATTACTTATATGAAATATCTTGTTCTCTTCATTAATATTGTAATATAATACCTATAATAGGTACTCGGTCTATATTCAATTATGATAATCCATCAAATATTACATTGATTTAAATGTTTTTCTCATCCATATTCATATGTTTTTTCTTTTGCGTAGCACACCTTGGCGTGTATCTCTGGTAGTTATTTAGTTGAAACATTTGCTTAAACTATGATAGTTTTAGTAGCCATCTCTATTTTGAGGACATAAACCTAAATTTTGATTCTTTCCCTCAAATTTTAAGCTTATTAATTCCTCATATGCAATACCTATTATTTACAATGTTGAGTATAGTCAATCGATTTGATGGCAATTTTTTTTAGCTTTTTATAAGAATCTTAGGATGTATGTTTTTTTATCTATGACCGCTTTTTGCAACATTTTGTTTGATTAATCTTTTTAGCACCATATGTATTTAGTTTGAAACATAAATAAACATAAACTATATAAACTCTTATTTTTCATCCATTTACGTGATATCTTAAAAATCTATATTTCACATTTATCTTTTGATCTAGTTATTGTAATATTTTTTTACATGTATTGATTTAAAATTTTAATGGTTGTTCTATCATTTATTCAAAAATAGTTGTTTCAACATGCACCATGTCACCCATGATTTTAATGAAAGAATATTCTAGGTCCTAGTCTACCCTCTTAGTTTTGACAATGTCATAAATAGTTGTTTCAACATGCACCATGTCACCCATGATTTTTAGATTATTATATTGTATTAATATTATTTTTTTGAACAACTTTTTTTAAAAAAAAACTAAGTTATTAATATTCATACTACAACATAATGTTTTGATCAAAATGTTTTGAAACTTTCTCTAGACAATGACTTACAAATTTTATCGTCAAAAAGTGTTAATATAACTTAAAAGTGAGTTGTAAATATCATTGTTATGAGGTTTTCCTAAGGATATATTTACATGCTTGATAAGCCTATAAAAGTAATTATTTATACTAATGCAAGTTTAAACTTACGGATGATTAGTTATTATTTGTAATAGCTTATATTAGCATTTACATGTAGAGACTTTTGTTAATTTTTTATAATGGTTGAGAGGTGGACAATTTAGGTACAAATTATATAGGTATAAAATATTTTACATTATCTGTCATAATGCCATTATGTAGAATTTGAATGCCAATTTAAGCATCAAGCATTATCTTTCATAACGATATAGATGGATAACTTATACAAAGCACTATTGGATTAGTTTAATTATCTTTTATAATTGTGGAGGCTTGAAATTTGCATATAGGCTTTGTTGCCGACTTCACGGATCATGGACTCAATAGCACCCCAACAACATATAGGTTCAAACCCCTATGGGGAATGCGTTCCTGGCTGTCTTAGAAAACATAAAAATAGATAGGGGCTACCCTTCTAATGGTTAAAAATAATTATTATTAATTTAATACAATAATTATAACTGATGCTAAATAAGTATTATATCAACATTTATTTTTGTGAACAAATCCAAGGACACTAAAATTTAAATCAAAATTATGACTAATGGTCAATACATATCATATCATGTAGGTCATAGGAGAGAAATTAAATTGTAATTCGAATCTAGTAAGATGGCCATACCTTTAGCTTACGGTGGCTCGATCGAATGTCACACCGGGTTTTCTTTGATGATGTGGGGCTAGTTTCTATATGGTGTCCATCCTAACTCTATGCATCCGAGTTCCGCACAATACCAACCAACATTCATGGAGTTATGCAAGTATAGGGGAACATCAGATTAATTTTTCACCTACCGAGGGGCGTTAATTTTTCACCTACCGAGAACGATATGCACACCTTCATCCTCCCGGCGTTTGGAATACACTTGTCTTTGATCTCTCGTTTGATGGCACAAACCATGTAATGATGTGCGAGAGCTTCAAACATTGATAGATGAAGGATGTGTTGATCATGAAGAAAGTTGTTGGACGCTGCGTCGTCCGCTTGCGCCGCGCCTTGCTCGTGCCGTAATTGGTGCTTTGCCGATAAATGCATTCGCTTCAGTCTTCCGTACCCGACCATCAAGCTCTTATATTGTTGATGAAGAGTTGAGGCATGGGGCTGGTGTCCCCCGCAGCCGGCTTATGCATCTGTGGCGATCAAGGGGAGCCCTTTTGTGCATCAACGTTAGATGAGGCGGTCATTTCCTCCTGCACCTATTCAAACGAAAAAAATTGTTGTTATTATGTTAGTCAAAAAACTTATATCAGATGCTCAATAAGGATTATTTCAAAATCTATTTATTTCAAGTATTAATCCATGAAGAAAATCATTAAAGCCGTACATCGCGGGAGACAATATTGATCAAAATAAACAACATAAGCCTCAGTAGCGAGCAGTAATGCGACACAATCTTGAGGCTAATAATGCAAATAAATTTACATGTACACACCATAGTAATCAGCTCCAAATATTCATTCTTGGTGCACTACCACCCTATGTAGACGCTACCACAAGCACCCTCAAACACCGAATTCATTCATGAAAAAGTGATCAAAATAAACAACAGGAGCCTGTAGCCATGTACGACACTACCTTGAGGCTAATAATGCAAACAAATTTACATGTACACACCATAGTAATTAGCTCCAAATATTCATTCATGGTGCACTACCACCCTATGTAGACGCCACCATAAAAGCACCCTCAAACATTCATTCATGTTGTCTGCTCATCACCACAATACAACCTCGTTACCGCACGACACAGTCTAACACCAGGAAGGCCTCCCCGTCACTGAAAGCCGCAAGCAGTTCGACAAAGAAACTGGGAGTGGTAGAGTGCAGACCTTGTGCTGGTACATGCCGGAGGCATCGAGCACCTCAACGTCGAAGGAGTCGGCGTTCAGGCACCGTTGTAGATGTACGCCTGCTTGCTTTGTATTGGCTTCATCCTTGCTTGCTTGGCTGGCCGGCCACGCAAATTAGCTGCCAGTTGGCGCCGGCGGCAGGTGCCTCGTGAAGATGGTAGGGAAATACAACGTCAAGCCATGCCTGGTGCCGCGCAGCTCTCTTATTTTCTCCTCCGTTAGAACATGGTAAATATAATAGATTTATTTTGGAGGCACCTTGAGGCGGCGCCGCCTTAGTCCTCCTCCGTGGAAATCATGATAGTGAAAATGATAGATTTACCTTTTTTTTCTTTCTACAAATAATAATAAATGGCAAAGGTGGCTAATTTTTTTAAAAATAAATAAATTAGACTATAATAGGTTTCTAATTACCGTAAGACATTAGTTTTACTAATTTTTTAATAATATAAGTTTTATAATGGCATTGGTGGGTAATTTATATGTATGTATAGGGGGTTATTTTTATGGTGTTTTTATAATGGCAAAAGTGGGTAATTTTCTAAAAATAAAAATAGATTCAATGGCTATTATTGTTGGAGGATCGTGGATTGATGGCCGGATGTTTTACGATTAATGTGAGAATTTCTAGTCTTTATCTTTTTTTTCTAGCTACGTGGTGAGAATTAACGTGGAGTCTTAGTTGGAGCCTCCAATTAGTAATAGTAAGATAAGATAAGATAGGCCTGCACGATAGGACAAGATGACAATTTAATTTGTAATTTTTTGTCTACTTAATTATTAGATCTATTACGCTGCACTCATACACCTTGTTTGTAGGCATTGACAAATCTGAAATCTTACTAATATTCATGTGTTTTATAATTTTATTTTGTCAATTCCCATACATTGTTTTTCTGATTTGTCCACATCAAACATGTCACAATCCATTTTTCCTTCCATGCTATGTAGGTCTTGAAACTATGCATGCATATTTTTTTTTGCACACAATGTAAACAGAATAGACATTGAGATATAAGTGAGTATACCTTTGCAGCTAACCTTTCTCCCGCCTTTAGCCCTTTATACCTTCTTCTACAATTGATAGTTTCTTAGCAAAAAATCAACAATAGTTAATATTTATCTGAGTTATCTTTTACTTCCTTTAAATAAAAAAAGAAAAACAATATTATGTTTGGTGAACGATGAAAAGATGGACAGTGAATACATTCGCTAGATGAGTTCATGTTTGCATGTGGTTGACAAATATATAAACGTTGTTTGGCAGATGTGTATATATTTAGTTGGCATGGATATATTTCTTCTTCTCCCCTTATTAAGGGATCAAAGTTGCATAGATTTCCACAGATTAACCTACTCCTATTTTTTCATATTTGCACTGTACTTTCATATGTGCTCGGCCATTGATTAGATGAAATCTGAGTTATGCATTTTGCATGGAAATCAGCATACCTTAATTGTGCAAGTTTTTCTCCATATTATCAATGATGTAAATGAATAATTCAAAATGATTATAATAGTATTTTCACACCATTTTTTAATAATTGATAGATGTAGATAGTTTGGATTTAGGGATTTATTTACATTATCTATGCTTCATGATACAATGTTAGGTGTGTGTAATCTATAGATGCAGATTTAGGCCTCACTTTATTTTTTTTTTTCCTTAATCGATCACATACTCCATACATCCCAAAATAAGTCTCTATCTCATCTTTCGGTGAGTGAACCAATCTTAACTTTTGACCCATTATATATGTAGAAAAGTACTATGATGCCAAATGTTCACATGAATATTAGGGGAGCAACTTTATGCTACTTTATATAATGGTAATTATGGTCTACCAAAAATACATGCAGTATAAATAACTATGAAAAAACACTCCACTCTTGTGCTTTGTATTTTGTTTGACAAAATTAATCTAACACAATTTAGTTGACTAAGGTTTTAGGTTTCTTTTTTTTAAATACCATATTTTTATTAATTATATGGTAATAGAATGCCTATTAGCAATGCCATTATTCGTGTCTTTCCTCAATATAGAAACAAACAGTGTATTAGTCCTCTTCTGTAATGAATGTTATGACAAATTTTGCTTCAGTTCTCCTATAGGTGAACCGGACAATTTAAGTATCATCTCGATATATTTTATTTAGTATGTATCTTAATATATATTTAAGTACATAGCAAAAATCAACATCTTTAAAAAAGCCACAATTCTTGTAATTTAGAACGAATTGGTATAAATTACATACCTAGAGAATAAATGATGCTGGAAAGGACAATTGCATTCAGAGTTGAGCACTAACCTTTATAGAGTCATGCGGCAGCCCAACCACAACCTGAGCAGATCGAAATACTTCTAGGTTGCTTGATTACTTGTCGTCTCATTAGGTGGCCTCGGTATACAACAGAGCGGCTAAGAGAGCATATTATTGTACGTGCAGCTTGGTATTCGTCCTCATCCACGGTCATCGGTCGATGCATGCATGTCTACATGGTTTAATTGTTGATGATGGAGGCCTGAATCGATGAGTTCTTGTCGCACTCGAGTTCCCTGCATCCATGTGCTGATGGCATGATGGAGGACGGTAGAGGTTCAACCGCGGAATGCGTTTCTGCGTCAGCTCGTCGATGATTCGATGATTTGGAACAGAATATAGAATAGCAAGCCACGAAAGTATTGTAAACTAAAGAGAGATCAGACAACAAACATACGCTAGATGGACAACAAATTCTACACCCACACAGCGGCCGGGATTTGGTTGTGCCTCTGCGTGAATCTTCCCGGCTCCAGCCGCAGGATGACCACACGAGGAGGGGAAGAGGCACGCTGTGCGCCGGCGGCGGCGTTTGGATGGGGGTACTTCGGTAGTATATATTTGCATGGTGATTTAGATCACGAGATTTCTTCATAACAGTGGATTAGAATTAGATCAATTTTTTATTAGGTGTTTATTTTCAGATTTTTTTCCAACGGCAAATGTGAGTTAAATATAGGTACAGCCCATCAATATTTCCTTTCGTACCTAAAGGCCGATCTTTATGTAACCAAATTTTCTTTCCTCCGTAAGAATTATATTTTAGGTATATCTTTTATCTATGTAATGGCATAGGTGGGTAATTTTCTAGAAAAAGAAATAGATCTAATGGTTATGTGTCGCTAGAGTCTTTAGATTGGATGGCCAGATGTTTTACGATTAACGTGGGAATTTCTAGCGTTTATCTTTTTTTTAGTGCGATCGATGAGGATTAACGTGGAGCTTCATTGGAGCCTCCAATTAAGTAATAAGTAAGATAGTAGTACTAGGAGTATAGTAAAGTATATGTGGCATGTTGATAAAGTTTTGGTGGAATGGTTAACGGCCGGCGCGGATGGTTGAGGATGGAATATCTGTACGTTTGACACAATTGTCTTCCTCGCCTGATAATCCCAGGAGGAACCAACGTGCAAACAACTGGAGAAGCGCCGCCGCCGCCGAATGAAACCCGCATTCAGCGCTTCGGTTTCCACCTACTACAGGAAAAAAAGGAGGATGCATGTGTCCGCCCCGGAAGGACCCGCCCCGCCCGGCTGCCGGATTTGGAGCTCAAACCTTGGGGCCGCCCCCCTGTATTCACCTCCCTTCAATCATCATCAGACCTTGCATGCTCTGTTTGGCACTTTGTCTTCCTTCTGCCTGTCCCTCGCCCAACCCAACACTTATACAAAACTCACCTAGCTAGCTGAGACCCGTCAATGTCCACCTCCTAGTCGTCGTAGCTGGACACCAGACTGCATCCCATCATGCACAGCTACCAAATCCAGTCCAGCACGGCCTCGTTCGGCTTTGGTCTTGATTTGTTGTGAGAAAAATCACATTGGCTGGCTGGGGCATTTGGTTTGATGTGAGACAAAAGTGGCTGGTGGCTAACGAGCAAGCCGAACAGGTCGTCGTCCTACTGCTAACCAATTCCTCTGCATATGCATTGCACTGTCTCCTCTCCTCCCTCTCTCTATATATCCTCCACATTCCACGTCTCTCTCTAACCATTCTCCTTCAATTCCTTCCACTGCATGCCTTCTTGGAGCTAGCTACATCCAACAAGCTCCATCTGCTTCATCATCCTTCACTTCAGATTTCCTACTGCTACCTCTGACCAAGGTGAGTGAGTGAGTGAGTGAGTGAGTGAGAGTCATTACCATGTCAACATCATACATTTTGCAATGCCATGACATTCTCTCATCCAAACAAGCAGCAGGAAGCATGCAAGATTTACAAGCTTTTTCTTGAGCCGGTGCATGCTGACGTTTTCTCGCCGTCGCAAATGCCTTGCAGGAACCCAACTTGTTTGCCTTCATAAAACATACTCCATCGGCTAAAAGTATTACCATGTCGTCGTCTTCGGGCCAGCACGAGACCGGCGCCGGCGGTGACGGCGCGGGGCCACCGCCGCGGATGCCGACGGCGTTCAAAGAGCCCGTCCACGGACGGCAAGAGCAGCGGCGGGAGCCGACGGAGCACGCGGTTCAAGGACGAGGACGAATACGTCGAGGTCACGCTCGACGTCCGCGACGACGCCGCCGCCGGCGTCGTGGCCATCAAGGACGTCGTCCTTGGGACCACCGGCGGCGGCGGCCGAGACGAGACACAGGACGCCGCGGCGCTCCTGGACCGCCCGGCGCCCGCCTCGGGTGGCCTGCTGTCGTCCAAGCTCAGGGCCGCGCGGGCGCACCTCGGCCGCATCGCGTCCGTGAAGCGCGCCGACCGCTCGAGCAGGGGCGGCGGCGGCAGGCTGGACAGGAGCGTCGTCACGGGCGCCGCCAGCGCGCTCAGGGGCCTCCAGTTCCTCAACCAGCAGGCCGCCGTCACCGAGGGCTGGACCGAGGTCGAGAAGCGCTTTCACCGCCTCGCCGTCGACGGATTCCTCCTCCGTTCACGCTTCGCCCAGTGCATCGGTCAGCCTTCTTTTCTGAACCAGTTGACACAAAAAGAATAATAATGAATCTGAACATGTCTGAATTCCTGAATGAAATGTAAATGCAGGGATGGTTGGATCCGAGGAGTTTGCGGCGCAGATCTTCGACGCCCTTGCACGGCGAAGGGGATCACGGCAATGGTGCTCACCAAGGATCAGGTCCGGGAGTTCTGGGAGCAGCTCTCGGATCCAGGATTCGATGCCAAGCTTCGGACCTTCTTTGACATGTATGTCATCCGTCGGTTTAGTTTACTTACTACTCCAAGTTCAGTTTCTGTTTTCCTGTGCAGTCTGAATTTCTGATGCCACTTTCAGAAACATTAAGCCTGTTCATGTCTCAACTTGCTTGATTGAATTCTCAACTTGTTGCAGGGTTGACAAGAATGCCGATGGCCAGATCACTGCAGAGGAGCTCAAGGAGGTAATAAAACTAGCCAATGAAATTGATCAATAGTTACAAACATTTTGTCACTTGATTGATATCTCAATTCAATCAACAATCTCAACATTATGAATTTCTTGCACCATCGTCAGGTCCTCACTCTGACCGCCTCTGCGAACAAGCTGTCCAAGATCCTGGAGCGCGTCGACGAGTACACCGCACTGATCATGGAGGACCTCGATCCCGACAACCTCGGCTACATCGAGGTCCATACTCTTGCTTTGCTTGCCCTCTCAATTCGACATTCTCGACATTGTCCATCTTCTGACATTACCATCTGAAACAAACAGATCGCCAACCTGGAGTCGCTGCTGCTGCAGCAGCCGGCGGCGGCGACGACGACGAGGCTGGTGACGCACAGCTCCACCAACATCAGCCAGCTCATCAGCCAGAGGCTGGCGCCGTCGCGCGACGACGGCCCGCTCCGGCGCGCCGCCAGGGGCGTCCTCTACTTCATGGAGGACAACTGGAAGCGCGTGTGGGTGATGGCGCTGTGGCTGGCCATCAACGCGGCGCTCTTCGCCTGGAAGTTCGCCGCGTACCGGCGGCACCGACGTTCGCCGTGATGGGCTACTGCGTCTGCGTCGCCAAGGGCGGCGCCGAGACCACCAAGTTCAACATGGCGCTCATCCTTCTCCCCGTGTGCCGGAACACCATCACCTGGCTCCGGTCCCGGACGAGGCTCGGCGCCGTCGTCCCGTTCAACGACAACATCAATTTCCACAAGGTGGTGGCGGGGAGTCGCCGTCGGCGTCGCGCTGCACGCCGTGACGCACCTCACCTGCGACTTCCCGAGGCTGCTCCACGCCAGCGCCGCCGCGTACGAGCCCATGAAGGCCTACTTCGGCCAGCGCCGGATCCCGGACTACTGGTGGTTCGTGAAGGGCGTCGAGGGCGTCACCGGCGTCATCATGGTCGTGCTCATGGCCGTCGCCTACACGCTGGCGCACCCGTGGTTCCGACGGGGAAAGCTCAGCGAGGGCAACCCGCTGCGCCGGCTCAGCGGCTTCAACATGTTCTGGTACTCCCACCACCTCTTCGTCATCGTCTACGTCGCCTTCGTCGTCCATGGCGTCTGCCTCTACATCAACCGGACCTGGTACAAGCAGACGACATGGATGTACCTCGCCGTCCCCCGTCTTGCTGTACGCCGGCGAGCGGCTTCTCCGGGCGCTGAGGTCGCATGGCCTCACCACCGTGAGGATCGACAAGGTGGCCCTGTACCCCGGAAACGTCATCGCCATTCACATGAGCAAGCCGCACGGGTTCAGCTACAAGAGCGGCCAGTACATCTACGTCAACTGCGGCGAGGTCTCGCCGTTCGAGTGGTAAAGCCAAGCCGGCCGGCCGGCGTCGTCGAGCGCCATGGATGGTGTCTGTTGATCTGATTCATTCGTTCGTGGCTGCAGGCACCCGTTCACCATCACCTCGGCGCCTGGCGACGACTACCTGAGCATGCACATCCGCTGCCGCGGCGACTGGACCACCAGCTTCAGGGCGCTCTTCGCGCAGGTGTGCCGCCCGCCCGCCGCCGGGCAGAGCGGTCTCCTGCGCGCCGACTTCGCGTCCTCCACTGCGGCGGCGTCCGGCAAGCTCCCGAAGCTGCTGATCGACGGGCCCTACGGCGCCCCCGCGCAGGACTACCGCAAGTACGACGTGCTCCTCCTCATCGGCCTCGGCATCGGCGCCACCCGCTCATCAGCATCGTCAAGGACGTGCTCAACAACATCTCCGACGAAGAGCAGCCGCCGTCGCCGTCGTCGTCACCGGAGGAGTTCATGACGCGGCGGGTCTACTTCTACTGGTGCACGCGCGAGGAAGGCTCCTTCGAGTGGTTCCGCGGCGTGATGAACGAGGTGGCGGAGCGGGACGCCCGCGGCGACGTGGTGGAGCTCCACAACCACTGCACCAGCGTGTACGAGGAAGGCGACGCCCGGTCGGCGCTGCTGGTGATGCTGCAGGCGCTGCACCACGCCAAGAGCGGCGTCGACGTCGTGTCCGGGACGCGCGTGCGCACGCACTTCGCGCGCCCCAACTGGCGGGACGTCTTCAAGCGGGTGGCGTGCGCCCACCAGGGCCAGCGCGTCGGCGTCTTCTTCTGCGGCGACCAGAAGCTCACGCCGGAGCTCCGCCGACTGTCGCAGGACTTCTCCCACAAGACCACCACCAAGTTCGTCTTCCACAAGGAGAACTTCTGATGAACGAGCGGTTCGTTCATCGCGCGCGCAGCTGGCCGGATCACCACCCCGGCTATGAGCTCCACCGTTGGTGAATTGAAGCAAGTTATATATTGGGTATAGATTGTTGGTGTGCTTTAGCCTCTTAGGGTAGGGACAGAAATGCTTAACATATATATATACACTAGATAATGTATCGAGTTATAACTATATTAAGCACCTTTTTTTTTGTTTTTCCTTTTGCATTTTGGAAAATGGATATAGGGGTATACGTACAGTATAGCATTGCTCATTTGTGATGTTCTAAGTATATTGCCCACATGTACAAAATTAGGAAAAATGGCTTAATTTTGTTGGACTTGTTTGATTTTCTACGCAACAAACTTAGCACACACTTACACGAATTCTTTTTTCTAACGAAAGGAGGAATTACAACAAACAAAAGGACTTAAAGTAAAAATAAACAATAGTCTATAATAAAGCCCTTCTATCATATTACTCTTTGGTGGTTTTGGTTCGGTCGAACATCGAATTTAGAGTACACTCCTCGTGATGAATCCATCAACTAGGGGTGTATCTGCCCGCGGGGCTAAGGGGGCTCAAGCCCCCTCTACCCTGGCCACGCCTCGCCAACAAGGGCGTGAAACCGTCATCGTTGCGGCGTGGTGTCCCACCATGAAACGCTCCCATGTCTGAATGTAAAGTCGCTCTCTTCCGCACCAGTCCCTTGCTCTTTCATTCATGGCATGCTCTGTCACCACTGTCGGCAGGGCTCGTCTCCATTGAACACTGGTGGATGTGGCTAAGGAACTCCAACACTCCGATTGTAAAAATGGGAATACTTAGGAACCAAGCGACCTGAGGAGCATCAGAGTCTTTGAGTTCCTTAGTCACATCCATCAGGGGTTCGAAAACTTTAGCGTGAGCTAAGGTTTTGTGCAATTGACACTTCCTATGTCGCACGCTAAACTCTATCTTTATTTAGGTGTGCATCTATCAGCAGGGCTGGGGCCCGAGGCCCCCTACCCCGGTCGTGCCATCGCCGGCATCGACAGAGGAGGAGTTCATGACGCGGCGGGTCTACTTCTACGGGTGCACGCCGGAGGAAGGCTCCTTCCAGTGGTTCCGCGATGTGATGAACGAGGTGGCGGGCGGACGCCCGGTCGGCGCCGCCGGTGATGCCGCAGCGCCGCGACCACGCCAAGAGCGGCGTCGACATCGTCGTGTCGACGGGCTGCGTCGCATCGCGCGACGCCAGCCAGCGCCCCCAGCGGCGGGGCGTCTTCAAGCCCCTAGAGGGTGGACTAAGGGGGCGGATCTCGGTGATGAATCCATCGACTAGGGCGGATCTCGCCCATAGGCTAAGGGGCTCAAGCCCCTCTACCCGCCACGCCTGCGCCAACAAGGCCGTGAAATATTATCGCTTGTGGTGTGATGACCCATCACGAAATGCTCTCATGCCCGAAAGTGTAAAAGTCTCTTTCTTCTGCGCAGTGCTTCCTTTGCTCTCTCATTAATATATGGCGTCCTCAAGTGGAGGAAACACCTTCGTCCACCACCGCCGGCGGCCTTCGTCTCCATCAAACACACGGTGGATGTGGCTAAGGAACTCCAACACTCCAATTGTAAAAAATGAGAATACTTACAAAGCCAAGCGACTTATGACCATTGGAGTGTTCCAGGGGTCTTGACGAAGCAGTGTCCACGGAAGTTTTTAAGCAATGAGAAACTTATAAACAATGAGAAAAACTTTATCGTGAACTAAGGTTTTGGGCAATTGCCTAACTTCGACCTCTTCCTTTGTCACAGTCTCAACTCTATCTCTATTCAAGTGCGCATCTGCCACCAGGGCCGGGGGCTTGAGCCCCCTACCTCGGTCACGCCGTTGGAGCCCCACCCAGGCTCTCTAGAATTTTTACAATATATATAAAAAAACATATTATCTCAGACTCAGTGTTATATGATATGGATACATTTTGTATTGCGAATCTAGCAAATTACGTATAATCTAATGTTGGCAATTTATATAAAATTTACTAGATAGCCTTAACTTATGGTAAAATCTGAATGCTGGACATTTGGTCTAAGTAATCAAAATAGAAATTGTTTTAGTCATCACTATGAAATATATAAATTTAGAATAGAAAAACTCATTTGGTCTTTTTTCCTTTCTCAAAACGAACTGTATTTTGGCTTTGGAGTCTGAAAAGTCTTGATAAAATGATGGGGTGATGAGTCGTGACGATTCGGACGGCCCAGATCAAGGATCCGTTGCCCCCAACAGTTCCCCGTCCTCTCTAGTAGCCTCACTTGGTGGATGCCCCCATTTCAATTTCAATTTCAATTTCAATTTCAAATCTCCCCTCCTCTCTCGCTCCTCCGCCGCTCCTCACCTACGCAGCCAAACCCTAACCCTACCTGCCTCGTCGCCGTCCCGATGTCCGACTCCGAGGCGTCCGCGGCCCCGGCCCCCGCTACGCCCGCGGCGCCGGTGGAGTCCTCCCCGTCCTCGGCGGTGAGCGTCTCACATCACACGTCCCCTGTTCATCTGATCTCTGTCGTGCTATGCTAAATCTGATTTCTGTTTCTCTTCTCTGTTCGCGTTGGGTTTGTCTGTGTGGTTGGATCGGCAGAGGAAGGAAGAGCTGCTGCCTGTGCAGGAAAAGATCTCGGTAACCACTCTCCACCATTCCTGTGTCCGTCTCTCCTCGTTGGTTTTACTTTACTGTTCCTCGCGTGTGCTGGGTTCCGTTGCTGTCACGGGCGGAAATGATGCTGGGCGTGGTTTGTCGCACCAAGTTGCTGTGTTTTGTTTTGTTTTGTTTTGGTGGTGTCATGCTGGTGGCCTGGTGCGCTAGTTGGCCAACTTAATAATGTACCGGAACTTACTGAAGGCCTCAGCCACACATTAGCATGATCTTCTCCAAATTAATGTGCTGTGGTCTTCTACTCTTGTCTGAAGACTCTGAAAAGACTGGAACACCTTAGATCCCGGATCCTTTTTTTTTTTTTTTTTTTGGCCTTAAACACTGTGGGGAGATCCCCACAGTATAATTTCATTGAAAAAAAAAAAAAGAGGGTTCGTTGATTTGGTTACTTACAGAGCTTACAAACCATAACTAACTGAAAGCATCTAACGATCCCGGATCCTTTGAGGCAACCAACCTCCGCATCATGCATGATCATTGATTTGGTTATGGGATTGAACTGACACAATATTTTTATAGTTCTATTGATGTGATTCAAAATTTTAAGAGGTATTGAGCCCATACAAAATTACTGATCAAGAAGATAAATAAACGTATTATAGTTGAAAGACCCTATTAAATGGAATTTCAGCAGAAATAGACAACCGACACATCATTCAAACCAAGGCAACTTGCCCCAATTCATACTGTTTTTCCCACAACATTCCTGTAACGTCCTTTACTACTAACATTCTGAATAGATGTGTTTAGTAACTCCCTGTTCAATCACAATATGGCTAGTCTATGCAGTAATCATGAAGCTAGTTCTCTGCTCTGAGGTTTATTATTTTCAGCAAATTCTTTTTGGAAGTAGTAACCTTAGATCTCTAGAGTTATAAAACTAACTTCTCCCTTGTTTTGTTTCTTTTGAGCAGGAATTAAATGAATCGCAATCAGAGCTTCTGGGGGAGACTCCGTGGGCTCAAGGAGGTGTGTTCCACATTTGGCTAACTTATTAGATTCACTCTATTAATGTTGTTTTTTTGTTATTGCCGTCTGAATCATGTGGTTTTGGATAACTTGTTCAATCCCAGTTTTCACGAGTTTTGGTGGCATGCTTGAGATATTTTACACATTGGTTTCAATATTTCAATTCAAATTTTTGTGGAATTATCATAGCGGAAATGTTGATATATTACTTCTTATTTCCCAATGTTTCAGGATCTGCTGAGTTGGAGGAGTAATTTGGACTCCCAAGTGACGAAATACAAAGTGGTGAGTTTTAGTTGTATTTTAAGTTCGTCATTTGATATACTGATCTGTTCTTCTGTTTTAGATATTATTAGTTGTCTTTTAACAAGATCTTACCTTCTTGTTTAGTTTGTGTAAATATTTCTGTTTCTATAGTAAAATTTTCTTTTGCTAATTATTGACTAATTCTTGAAAACTTTACTAGGGATCTTTTGACATGCTGTGTGCGTTTGATGATTCCATTAAATGTTTGTGAAGTGTTGTATTTCAAGTTCGTCATTTTGATATACTGATCTGTACTTCTTTTTTTAGATATTATTAGTTGTCTTTTAACAAGATCTTACCTTCTTGTTTAGTTTGTGTAAATATTTCTTTTTCTATAGTAAAATTTTCTTTTGCTAATTATTGACTAATTCTTGAAAAAACTTTACTAGGGATCTTTCCAATTGTAATGGCATGCTGTGTGCATTTGATGATTCCATTAAATGTTTGTGAAGTGTAACACTAAAAAGTGTTCCGTAGCTTCAGGCTGACCTAAGATACGCTAAGCTTAAGCTAGTAACGCACTCCCTCCGTCCCTAAATAGATGTCATTCTCGCTTCCCGAGAAGTCAACGTTTTCAAACTGCCGAAGCAATTATATATTAAAATATATAAATATTTATGCTAAGTAATTAGTATCATCGGAAAGATCTTTAAGTCTAGTTTTTTAATAAATTTATTTGAAGATATAAATATTGCAAGTATTTTTCTACAAACCTAGTCAAAGTTGCGAAAATTTGACCGCACGCACCCCATAGTGACATCTAAAAAAGGGACGGAGGGAGTACTAATTATTATAGGTTGCATGGCAGTTTTATTTACCACTTAATCTATCTTGCAGGAACTCTCTGACATCAAGAGTGCACTCAATAACGAAATAGAACAGCTTAGTTCAGTAAGCATAACTTCTGCATCCTGTAAAAAGTTTGTAACTTTCATCTTCAGATTAAGTTATTTTGGAAAATATTGCCTCGTCCAGGATTTCCAAGAGCTGAGGACCACCCTTAAGAAGCAGCAGGAAGATGTGTCACTTAGCTTAAAGAATTTGGGGGTAATTTCCTTTCTGCATTATATTTTGTAATTTCTGTTGCATGTAAACTTTACAATATATTTAAAT
Organism: Hyparrhenia diplandra; assembly: GCA_015847255.1. NCBI lineage: Eukaryota > Viridiplantae > Streptophyta > Magnoliopsida > Poales > Poaceae > Hyparrhenia > Hyparrhenia diplandra. Next base: position 123,106 of record JADLZK010007780.1, on the reverse strand, counting down.
CTGTTAATTTCAGCTTCAAGATGCTACCGAAAATGATCTTAACAAAGGAAATGGAGAGGACACAAATGAGGTCTTGTCAGCAAACTTAGGGAACTTGAAAGTAAGTAATAGCTCCATAGTGAAATACTTAAATTACCTACTTGCAAAATGTCTGGCCTACATAGTATGATAGGTGATTTTTGCTCATGCTTTTCATTGACTTGACTGCCCTTTTTCGTAATTTACTTTTGCAGCTGGATGGTTCCTCTGAAAGCTATGATGAAAGCAGAGGCTCAAAGGAGGACAAGGTGGTACGTAATTAGTACTGGTTACATGGATAGAAAAATAAGTAGGAACATGCACTCTTGTTTTTCTATGTTAGCTTTCAGAAGCTGGTTGTTGAACTGGCGAATACTTCCCCAGTTCCCTAAAATTTGAGTGTGGCAACATTTCTGAAATTGTGAATGATTGCCATGTAACATGAGTGGGGAATCATTGTGTTTATATTTGTACAGTTTAGATCTAGAAGGTAGCATGAAGAGCTATGAGAGACCAAACATGCCCATAACATCTGCAATGCTAGGATCCCATCCTTTTCTTCTGTTAGATAAAAAAAATCAGGTATTTTCATCCTTTTCCAAGATGATATACTGTAGCTGGTTTTGTGGGTGGAATTTACAAGGAAAGGTTTAACTGTCTTTTGCCTGATCAGTGAGTGTGCAGAAGCATGCATCAAGAGTTATGGTAGAACTTTATATGTGCTGATGATGGTTTAATTTGCTGCAGCCTCACCTCTGTTTCTTAGTGGAAATTTCTCCCCTGACCTTTTCCTTTCTGATGGCAACAGGAAAACACGGACACTGCTGATGATGGCATTGCCGACAAAGCTACTAAGGAGGTTAGCACAACCGATGAACAAGTTAATGCAGGAAACTGAAATGGAGCCGCCAATATTGTTCGTGTCTCTGCTGTAGAAATTCTAAGAACAGCTATAAGTTAGTTCCTCCTTTATAAGAGAATGAGTCCATGCTTTGCGATGGCTCAGTCGGGTTGGTTATGGAACACTGTTGGTTCCTGTGAGGCCTAAGGATCCAATTCTCCTCTGGAGTTGTTGTGACAATTGTTTAAACAATTGAAAGTTATGATATGGTATCATGGGCACTTGCTCACTTGAATGCATTTCTGCTTGTTTGTCGATTGCAATATTCAGACCTCCAAGTCCATGATTTTAGACCTAGTTGGAACGGTGGCAGGTGATGTGGATTTTGTACGAGGAATAGTGGAATAAGGTATTTTGGTGGGTTTGTTTGGAAGCCAATCTAGATGTCAGGTCTCTCCTAACAAGAGACGCATATAGGATTTCACTTTTTTTTCCTCTCCATCCAGTTAAGAGATGGACTGTCAGGAGCTGACTTGCCCATTAGTTCCTGCATAGTAGTGCCTGTGGCTGCCGAGTCGCACAAGCAAGCAAGCACGGAAGCACCACTACAGAGTACAGATCGGTAGTAATCTTGCCAGTGACCACGTGATGTTAATGTTATCTCCTGAAGGCTTGCGACGTGAAATAATCTGATAAGCCACGCCTTATATCTGCAATAACTCTGTTATTCAGGGAATTCTAGAAACCGGCACAAGCTACTTCTTTTCCCAATTATTCTCATTTCAAGTTTGTTTGTTACGTTGTTGTTTCACAGTTCCACACATTGGTAAACTCAAGGCTCAACACCTACAATCCTAGGAGTAGAGCTATTGGTAGCCAAATGGGTTGATCTGTTTTTTTTTTTTTTTTTTTGGCTATACAAGATCATAAGCGACCCAATTCCGCCTCACCGCCTAATCTATTCTTTAGTGGTGTTTCTTCTGACTTGTCCACTGCATACTTTGTCCATATATATACTGATTTATAGGACAATGCTAAAAAAGATTTATAGAACAAAAAGCTTGCTTGTTGTCTGCTGATACTTTAAACGTAAACAGGACTGACTTCCTGATGGTATATAAGTTTCTTGAAAAGTTGGCGGATTATTATGTTTCTTGAAAAGTTGAAATAACTGCTTGGTTCATTTTTTTTTTTCTGTCAATTTTGATTTGTTGTATGTGCTTGTGTGAAACATAATTTTCTAACTTGTCTATTTTTTTTTTTTTGCAAAGAAAATTTCATTGATACTAAAGCAAGTTACATCCTCTCATTACAAAAATAAACCAAACTACTCCAACTCCATTGATAGGAGAAAAGAAACCTTAAAAAAGCCATAAATTTCACCATTTATGATCATATCCCAAATGGATAGACACAAACTCCGATCTAAAACGAACATGGTCATCTCACCATCCACCATCGTCATCCTCATACCCATCACTTTTGCAAAAAGAGTAAACTGCTAAAACTCCACATGCAAACATGATGAAATTGACACCGCCGATTACGTCATCGAACTCATCGTCGAAGCACGCACCGAGATTCATCATGGGAGAACACAAGTCCAACCGATATCCAAATAGATATGGTTGGAAAACTAACTCTCACTAGCCCACCGCCATAGCTGCATAGAACCACAATGAGACAAAGGAAGGACTGGAGCACCTAAATTTGAGAATCATAAAAACCTAAATTTCAAAGCAATTCACACACGGAGGGTTATTTTTGAAAAAGTGAGCGGCGTGCTAATAACGGGGTAAATATCAAAATTTCTCGGAGGAAGGAGAGAAATAAAAAAATTGGAGTGAGAGAGGGAGGCCGACTAGGGTGAAAAGAACGATAAAAAAAGCGAGTAGGGAGGCCACGAATAATAGTCGGTATAGAATAAGAGATGTTAAGTAGCATGGATGTGGAGAAACTAGATATATAGAAGAAAATCCCGATGACCATTCAAAATTGTTCCTTCAATAGTCTCTTTAGGCTATCTCCAACAAGAGAGGCATTGAGCCAAAATGCATCCTTGCCACGAAAAACGCCCCTCAACGGCATATGCAAACAATGACTCAAATCGCATCCTCGGAAAGAGAAGCCAAATTTGCCAATTCTCTCTCCTCGACCCATACGGGCGCCGTCGATCTACGGTGGGGCTTCCATGCCGCGCGAGTCCTCGGCGACCGCGATAGCACAACCAGCTCACTCGCCGGTGACCTGCAGCGGGGCTGCCCCACGCCTCCTCCGCCGGCGACACAGTAGCGGGGCATCCCAACCCGGCGGCGCCGCTTATCGTCGGCGTCCGCGTGGGGCTGAGGGCGGAGCGGCAGTGAAATCTCATGTTTGGTTTTGGAAATTGATGACACACTTGTTATGCTAATCCTTTGCTCTAAGTGTGACTTAAGAGATAAGATTGCCGGATGGCGTGGAGCATGATGATCATGAACATGGGCGATGATGATGGACATGATGGATCGTCAAGCTTCGGATTGTCGGTTTGGAAGGAACCCAAGATCAAGGCAAAGGTATAACTTGATAGGGTTTTCTTTCGGTGATCAAGACATTATAGAGAGTGTGATCACATTATAGGATAGATAGCCGACTATCAAGAGGGGATGCGCGACTAATCCTTTGGTGAAGTGCTTACGGGTCCATTTGACTTGCATACTACATATAAACAAGAGAGCACTAACCGTTCTTGCCCTGTCGATCGGGACATGCTAACATACATGATATTGAGATCATCTTCGACGTGTTGGCAACTTGTGGCTAGAGGCGAAGCAAGGTTGAAGCGAAGGCGACAACAAAATGAAGAAACTTCGCGAAAAGCGTCGACCGGGCAAATGACGACCCGCACGCCTCCCCGGCCGGGAAGCGTCGGTCACCGGGTCCGGTCGAATTCCGAGAGCATGTTTTTCGAGCTCAACTTGAAGGGTCGGCCGGACGCGCGCATGGACCGGAAGCATCCGGTCATGACCGGGCGCGCATTGGCCGGAAGCACACTTTCGGTCTTTGTCGGTTTGTGTGCTAGGGGCGTTGTCTCTTGTGACGGACGCCGCGGTCGGCTGCGGCCGGGCCGACTTCGGCCAGGACCAGTGCGTCCGGTCGACGAGTCCGGCCGACACGCGAAACCCCCAACGGCTACCTTTTTGAGTGGGCTCTATATATATACTTGGTTGGCCGAGTACATGAGGTCTCTCTTGCACATTTTAACACTCCTATACACTTGTGAGCTTGTGAGACTCCACTCCACTCATCTCTTCATCCTAACTTCGAATCTTGGGTGAGATTGAGAGAGATAGAAGTGCATTTGCTTGATTGCTTGCATCTAGAGGCACTTCATCCTTGGAGGAGCTACAAAATTTTTTCTCTTGGGAATTTGCTTGGTTCCCTAGCGGCTTGGAGGTTGAGGCGGTGTTGAGCTCGATTGGAGCTTGTTCGAGGCCACACCGGTGGATTTGTGAGGGGTCGTTCCTTACCCCGCGGGAGATTCGCGAAAGGAGCACTAGTGGATTGCTCGTGGCTTGTGAATCCTCTCTAGTGATTGTTTCATTGAGCTCCCACCGGGGATTGGGCACCGGCCATTAAGCTTGTGGAACATCTAGTGAGTGTATCGCCACAACGGGGACTAGCGTGCCAGCAAGCACGTGAACCTCGGTGAAAAATCATCGTGTCAATTGTCTTGTGTTCGTTGGAGATTTCATTGACCCGGTGATTGGCTATGACATCCTCTACACTACACCGTCGGTATATCGAGGAGCCTCCTCTCTTGTATTTACCTTGCTTATATTGCTTAGCTTGTGTAGTCATAGTTGTTTTAGTTCATACCTTGCTCATATTGTGTAGCTTGCTTAGCTAGTTACCTTGTTCACCTTGTGTAGCTCCTAGTGATATATTAGCTTGTATAACTAATTCACCTAGGAGTAAATTAGCGACCTAGCTATTTCTTGTGATTAGAGACAATAGAATTGACTTGTGGCATGCATATCTAGTTCGTAGCACCGCTAAGTTTGCTTCGCCATCTTATTTATTAACCGGCTTGTTAGTGTTGTTGCAAGAATTTTTAATAGGCTATTCACCCCCCCCTCTAGCCATTAGGACCTTTCAAGTGGTATCAAAGCCGAGGCACCGTATTTAGAAGGCTTAACAACCTACGGTGACAAAATGACGTTGAGTATGCATATCAACAACACCAAGAAGGCGCCTCCTTTCGATGGCACCAACTTTGCCTATTGGAAGGTGAAGATGACCGCACACCTCAAGTCAATCAATAGAGAAGTGTGGAAGGTGACCGAGGCCAAGTTCGAGGTGGCAAACAAAGAGCAACCAACACCTCTTGAAGAAAAGAAGCTTCAAGCTAATGACATTACCGTGAGCGCTTTCCATGAGTCGTTCAATGATAGAGTGTTTGAGCAAGTCAAGTCAATTGAGATTGCATATGACATATGGAAGAAGCTAGAAGAGTGCTATGAGGGCACCGAAGGCGTCAAGCAAGCAAAGGCCTATATAAAGCTTGAGCAATTTAATAGCTTCAAGATGGAAGAAGATGAAAGTGTGCCGGAGATGTTTCACCGTATGCAAGTATTGGTGAATGATCTCAACTCACTTTCAGAAGAGATCAAGGACAAGACCTTCAACATGAAGTTCTTGAGATGCTTGCCCAAACGGTTTGGGTTGTTCATCACCATGCTAGTGAGGACAAGTTTGAAGGATTTGACTCCCAACCAATTGCTTGATGAAGTCATGACCGATGACTCCTATAGAGATGACAAAAAGAAGCAAGAGCTCATCAACAAGGCTAACAAGAAGACCAAGGATGAGGACAAGAAAGATGACAAGAAGAGCTTGGCACTCAAGGCAAGTTCATCATCCAAGGGCAAGAGCAAGAAGGAAGAGTCAGCGATGAAGAAGAAGGCACTTCTAGTAGTGGAAGTGAGATTGATGAGCACATGGCTCTCTTCATCAAGAAATTGGGAAAATATGTGAAGAAGAGCTACATCTTCAAGAAGAAGAAGAAACACACACCGAAGAAGAAGGGTGGCAAGAATGAAGGCAACATGAAGTGCTTTCGATGCCATGATGATTGTCATCTTATTACCGAGTGCCCATATGATAGTGAAGATGAGAAGGGCATCAAGAAAGCAAGAAAGAAGAATGACAAGAAAAATGAGACCTTTCAAGCAGGCCAACGTAGCGCGCCATGATGGGGCCACGCCAGTGAGGTGGCGAACGACGCGAAGGCACTGGGCGGCGCCGTGGCGAGGAAGCAGCTGCCGCTATGGTTTAGATCGAAGTGCCGTGCACATGAAGGCCATGGAGAGGCCCCGCGATAGCGGCGTCTGGCACTTGGCCGTGGCGGGCGGCGAGGGCGGTTCGTGGCGATGGAGGCTCAGGGCGATGGAGAGAAGGAGAAGCTGGTGGAGAATTTGGGCCGTGACCCCGGCTAGAGAGCTTGCGGAGCTCTGCGGGAGCTCCATGGATGTGGTAGGGACGCGGGCGGCGCAGGGGCTCCTCGTTCGCCTTGGCCGTTGGAGATCAAAGTTTCTGGGTCGGCATTGCATTTACCGTGCACACCCCAATATAGAGATAGGTCTCTGTATGCTGTTGGAGACAGCCTTAGAGAATGAATATAGGTCCAAGCCAGATTAATAGCCACATGCTTCGGATGTCCTTTATCAGACTATTCATACTCATATTCCTCTATTTACTCCCTCTATACGTCCTCTTCTTTACAGCACCTTCTCCTGCACTCATCATTCCTTTATATCTCTACTCTATATCAAGTACTACATGTGAGGTCCACTTGTAATTTTATCTAAATATATCCATGTGAGATCTAGTTTTAAAGAATTTATTGAAACGAATTTAATAGTGTAATCGAAACTTAATTTTAGTTTTTTAGTTTGTGAGTTATAACCGCTTTTAGCTCCTTAAACTAGTGGGACTCGCCTGCTAATGTCAGAGCCGCATGCACTCTCTCTCATGCTGCTGCCTTCGTGCATGCTCCCTCCCGCGCGCGTGGTGGGGCTTGCGGCCGGTACCGGGAGGACGCTACCCCGGCATATTTCCCGGAGGCACGAAGCCATGCCGGATGAGGTGGCCTTTTACCAGGCAACGCTACAGCTGTTTTTTTCTGTAAAAACATTTACCGAGACTTTTACAGGTTGTCAGTGCAGATAGTCTCAACGCCCCATGCTTCTGGGGAGCCCCGTTGGGCATCCGGTGTTCCCCAACGAGTATTTGCTCCATTTCAAAAATACTTTTTCTTTTTCTAGATTCATAGATAATATTATACACCTAGATATATCTTATGTCATGTTAAAAAATATATATGTAAAAACCGAAATGAATTGTATTTTGTGACCGAGGAGTAGTTACCCGGGTGACTGGGGCCTGCTAGGGGATCTGATGTTTGAGCCGGACCAAGGTCACGCCGTAGAAGGAGAAACTGCATTCCCGGTGGACAAGTGGACGAGTGGAGATGGCCGCGCAGGATGGGAGCAGGGCAGGGGATATGTAAGAAACTCTGACACTTGTGTCGTGCAGGTGCAACAATAGTTCCCCTCTAAGGCCGTTCTCAATGGTTAGCTATTTGGGCTAGCCCAGATGTGACGATGCAAGAAAAAAGTAGGAGATAGTGTAGTTAGTCACAAGCTACATGCAAATAGCTAGACTATTTTACATAGCCCAAGAACATATGAGAGGAACATGTGGGTCTAATAACATAAAATAGTCTTTGTTGTTGTCTCTCACCTCCACGTCAATAGGTTCGTAGCTAGCACTAGCTATTATCATTGTGAATGCCCTAAATTCCAAGTTTTTCCACTCTCTCCCCATCACATCACATTAAATACACCAAAAGATATATATTCGAGTATGAAAATGTAGGTAAATAAAATAACTAATTACATAGTTTAGATGTAGATTCTGAGACAAATATTTTAAGCCTAGTTACACCATGATAGGATAATATTTACCACAAACAAACGAAAGTACTACAAGAGTTGCAATAGTGCTTTTTCCAAGTTTTTGCCAACTAAACAAGGCAGATCGATAAATTGCAAAGAAAATCTCTCTACCGTGGCTTGGCTGTTAGCCCAACATTTTGTAAATTGAATATGAAGGACCTGAAAAGGCGACTAGAGAGGGATGAATAGGAGCCTCGACAAATTCTTTTCGAATCTTCGACTTGTAGCTCTCGTCCCCTCAAAAGCAAACCGATCGAGAAACCAAGATCTCCGAAAAATGAGTAACACCACGCTAACTGGTAGCTAGATGCTAAACATGAAGAATTAGGCACGTAAGGGCCCTTAAGCTTATGTGCTAATGCTACCACTTCATATGTGTTAGGCGAGACCCTGTGTGGGTAATAGTTCTACTCTCGAAATTTACAAAATATTTTTGAGAAGTGTGACACGCTATTTGTTGCTTGCTTTTTTTTTGAACACACTACAAGAAATCGACATTCCAAGACAAATGAATTTTGTCATGTATAGCCCAAATGTGTCACAAAAAGTATAGTTAAGATGAAATCCGTCCGTCATGGGTTTTGTCATATAATCGGCGTCACAAAATGTCCAACGTGGCGAGTTTGGGTGTTACGTCACAAAACATCAAAACATTATGTGACGCTACCTCTACTTTTCGTCATATAATACTACATTTTGTGACACGGGTCAACGCGTCTTGTAATACAATCTTGTGTCATATATAGTGTTTTAACCATGGTTAAGAGGTCGGTTATCTTTGGTTTTTGTGACGATAAGAAGGCATCATCATGTATAGATAGTTAACCATGGTTAGAAAAATTTATCACATATTATGAGGCCACATTTTAGGGTCCAGGCCCATATTAGGGGCCCAACCAAATTGAAACAATAATAATAGGGATAATAATAAACCACAAAAACAATTATATTACCATAATGACCATACAAAAGTGCTTGTTCCGAACATATGTTTCATACTAACATACAACAAAACTTAAAAGAAAATGATCGACCAACTAAATAAATTCCAATATCTAGGGCCAAGTTGTAGCCAACTGCAAGCACCAAGTTCTGCACCATACGTGTTCCAACCCACCGGCGGCCATTGCAAGTTCCGGCCCGGCCATTGCAAGTTCCGGCCCGGCGACACGGCAAACAAAAAAACAAATAATGAAGTCACCGGGGAAAATGTACTATGCAAATAGTAACTAATGGAATCACACTTTTCATTTGATGGCATTAACTCATGTAACTCTAAAGCAATTTTTCAAAGTAATGAAAATCAATAGTATATTTTAATCATGTCAAAAAAAAAATCTGGTTTCGATTCCTAGTGCTACGATAACATATCTATCATCTATGAATGTACTCACCTTGCAAATGAATGTGTGACTTGTAGCCACCATGTACTCCATATGTCATCACCATCACCTCGATACGCAATGGATTACACCAACAATATATATATATAATCGAGATAACTAACCAAATAATAGTGGACAATTAGACAAAAACGGCCGGATATAGAGTAGATCAACAAGATTACGGATGATAGGATTAGGAAAAAAAGGTAGGATTAGATATTGATAGGATTAGGTATGCTAGCCTCGGCTTTGAACGACCATAACATCCGTGCTCACATCCATCCCCCCATCACTTAGATCAGCTCTAGTGTTGCATGAGTGGACGTTAACCACGGGTTCAATGGCAAATAAGTTCGCATCATAGGTCTAGTAATTTCGGTCAATATTGTAGAGGCCTCGGTATATGAATGTTGACACCCATAAGTCAACACTTGTCGGTCTGCCAGTATGTTGAGTCATCCACTTTGTTTGCCGTCGGCTTGAGTTTGACACAACACAATTGTTGCATAACTGCGGATGATGCTAGAACATTCGATATCGACCCGTGAAGACGACAACAAAAGGTGCTACGTGCATCATTGGCCATAATTCAAAAGAGCGTCGTGCAAATGACAACAAACCGATCAAAAGCCCCAACAAGTTCACATGATTAAGAGTTAACAGTTCACTCGGACAATGGTTTCATCACAATTCATGTTTTGGCTTGGAGCATAAGGATCAAAAGCATAACTCTTGTTGCAAATACGACATCATTTAGGGCATGAAATCATCGAAAGCTTTTCGACCTCGGGCATCAAGAAAGCTCACGGTTCCTCACAAGTCCAATCTGGCGAGGCATGTAAGTTTCTCGATGATTCGATGAACTAAATGAGAACAAACCACATTTGTACCTCACCTTTCCAGTCCTCACAAGCCCAACATGATCACCATAATGTTCGAGGTCATTAAGTTCACGATACACGCCGAAATGTCATCATCGGCAATAGGGTTTTGCAAATCAAAAGGCCTCGGCATAAACTACCAACTCTCAAGCTCATAGTAGGCATGGAGCCATGGCTACGTCCACTCCCGACCATCCGAATGGCGGTGACCATTCGGTTGCTTGGGAATGGGCGTGAGCCATGGCTTTATGACTACCATGAATTCAACATAAAGGAACCCGACCACCTCGGATTATACATCATTGACAATAACAGTCTACTCAATTAGATGAAATGTTATTAGTTTGAGAAAGCGGCATCGGATTGATAGGATTTAGTAAGTTACTCACCAAGTGTGACGAGCAGTCTTTGTATCACGGAGGACTAGGCTGTAAAAATAATGTTTTTGAAAGCAACATCAGTTTCATAGGGGAAATAATGATTTCTTCTTTGTAAAAGAAACCTCACGATTCTACAAATCAAGTTAAGACCTACAATGTCTTGAAATTAGGACCTATACTAAAGATCTACGAGATAACTTGACCTAATCTGTTATGCACGACGGAGATTTCATACCGGATGGCCACCGGAGCGATGGCGGCGAGGTTGCCCGCGCGGCAAGATCTTGCGAGAGGTCGGGGTCGCCTTCGAATCGATAGGGGCTCGGGTGGTGCGGGGTCGCGGCGGCGGTGCCCTGAGTTGCTTGCGAGGTCGATCTTTGCGGGACGACGAACGGGGTCACTGGCGCGCGACTCCGCGCCATGACCCGACGGCGCTCACGGCCGGAGGAGGAGGAGGAGGGAGGAGGGGTCGGTAGGCGGCGGGGTGCGGCCCGCTACCCCGTCACGGACGGGGTCCCGCATGGTGGACCTTCTCTTGAACGACCATGGCGGTCGGCGCGAGGCCGGGGAGTGGGCTCTGGCGCCTGGGGAGTGGGTGGTGGGCGGAGGCGTCGGCGGAAACCCTAGGAGAGGAAGAGAGGGCGGGTGAATCGAGAGAGGAGGGGGGCTAGGTAGGTGGGATGATAGGATAAGGTTCACGAAATTTTTAGCTCGGCCGCTCGTGAGCTCGTTACGCGCTTATTTTGCGAAAAGAGAGGGAGAGAGAGGGAGGGTTTCACTTTCATTTCAACCCTTGATCTCATCCATCCAATGGTGTAGATAGAGCTAGGGATCAAAATTTGAAATGACACCTTTGGGCGGTTTTGAAGCTCTAGATGGATCCAAATCGAAAAGTCATGAATACGTGTTTTGTAGGTCTCTTCAAGACCTACGTTCGGTATTAGAGTCAACTTTTCAGTTTTCGAACCGGCGCCTCGAATTTTGAATTTTCAAATTTTTACGGCTCGGGGCGAGTTTTGAGGCCCCTAGGCGGCCTCCATTTGAAAAGTCATGAATACGAAAAGTTCATAACTCATCGAGATCTACATTCGGTATTTATGTCACTTTTGCATCCGAGCAAGTGTTCGGAAAGCGTAGTTCAAAAACCACTAGTCGCCCGCGAGAGTTGCATAAACTCTTTGTGAGATACGTGGATTTGCGAGTAGGGTTCACCAAAGACTTTCTCAAATGCAAAAAGCGACCTATATATGGAATGTAGATCCCGGCGAGTTCTATCAACTTCAGTATTCAAAATTTTTCAGCCGAGGCCATTTAGTGCTCCGTTTAGGCGAGGTTTGACCAAGTCAAACGTTGGTCAATTTGAAAATGGCGCCTTCGGGCCGGTTTTCGAAGCTCTAGATGGATCCAAATTGAAAAGTCATGAATACGTGTTTTGTAGGTCTCTTCAAGACCTACGTTCGATATTAGAGTCAACTTTTCGGTTTTCGAACTTCGGCGCCTCGAATTTTGAATTTTCAAATTTTTACGGCTCGGGGCGAGTTTTTGGGGCCCTAGACGGCCTCCATTTGAAAAGTCATGAATACGAAAAAAGTTCATAACTCATCGAGATCTACATTCGGTATTTAGGTCACTTTTGCATCCGAGCAAGTGTTCGAAAAGCGTAGTTCAAAAACCACTAGTCGCCTTTTTTTTTTTTCTTTTCTTCTAGTCAAATGAGCAATGCATCCTTAATTTTGTGAGAGTTTCTTCCTGTTAAACGAGGAATAAAATTGAAAAATTTAAAATTAACACAATAGTGTTTTGCCTTGGAATCTAAATTAAATGAGCAATTGACTATGAACTTAGAAACTCCAATTGCAAAAGAAAAGGGAAGATCAATCACAACACAATGACACACCAGCAATAATAATATACAAAAAGTGAGCTAAAAGACTGAATATATATATACGTACTAATACATATTAGTTGTTCTCCATCCCTACACTAGCACTAATATTAGTTGTTCTTCATCCATCCCTACATATATAATAATAAATAGGTGTTTTGCATCCATCCATGCGACCACATACATATACTAAGTTACTAACTAATCTAAAGATCAGTCCTGCATCCATCCATCCATCCAGCCAGCAATACATACACATTGTTCACAAAATAATAAGCCCACTAAGCGGTGGGCTACCAAAAAAGGTCATCGCGAGGGTCATGCGGGGGTCTCGCGAGGATGGGCTCGAGGGGGGGCCGTCACTTCTTGCCCAGCGGCGGGCGTCATCAAGGCTTTCTTTGGAGGTGGGCAACCTTGGACTTGACGCCCTCTAGGTCCATGCCGAAGGCGTCCACCTTCTTAACGGGTGCGGTCCTTCGGACGGTTCGATGAGTCGGCGACCTTCGAGGGCGAATGGCGAGCCTCCGGTTTTAGCGGCTCCGTGGCCAGAAAGCGGTGATGGCGCTCATGAGAGCGGTCTTAGAGATCTGGAAAGTCTAAACAAAAGCAATGTTATTAGTTTGAGAAAGCGGGGATCGGTTTGATAGGATATAGTAGGTTACTCACCAAACACAATGCTATATCATATGATAACATAAAGAGTCAGATATTATACCAAACACACATTTCTATATATCATAGGATAATATAATGACTACCTGCTGTAAAATAATGAATTTGAGAAAGGAACATCCGTTTTATAGGGGGAAAATAATGATTTCTTTGTTGTAAAAAAAACACGAGTCCTCATTGGGCTAACATCACCGTGGCCTCATCCATCCTCTGCCATCACTTAGATTAGATCTAGTGTTGGAATGGATGGTCCCCAACGGTGCTGCAAAATCCAGGATGAGGAATGCTTTTCCCAATTTGTACCACCTAGGCGCTGCAAAATCGAAGCAAATCAATTATATGAATACTGATCAAACACATGCCTCTTAATTTGGTGTCTGCCTTTTTCTTATATCTAATGGCTGCCTTTTAATTGAAGATGAGAAACAAAGAAATGAATGGACAACATGGAATATGCCTATTCTTCCACTGATCAGCCATCAGCTTGAGTTAGGGGTTGATCGATTCCTAGCCACCATAATCCTTACACCCTTGGCATGTTGGCATTGGCATGTATATAATCCTTAAACCCTTGCATGCATATAATCCTTGCACCCTTGCATGCATATATTCCTTACACCCTTCCATGCATATATTACTTACACCCTTGCTTCACCACATGCCAAACCTTGGTGGGGCACCAAACAACCATCCTAACCCAATTGTTCTTTGAGCATTGGTTGATACAAGCATATTAGATTACTAACATGAATAGATAGTTAGGTAGAAGAACTAGTGTTCACATAAAAGGCAGCCATCTCATTATTGCATTCACTAAATTATGCACATGGCCAATAACAGTCTACTTAAATTAGAAACTACCAAATTATTAGCCATCTCTTTGAAATCATTATCCATCATTGGCCAATAACAGTCTACTAAAATTAGAAACTACCAAATCAAGAGCCATCTACTGAAATCATTATACATCATTGGCCAAATCATTAGCTATCTACCTAATCATACCTCACGATTCTACAAACAAACTACCAAATCGGTAGCCATCTACTGAAATCATTATGCATCATTGGCCAAATCTTTACCTCTGCACTCTGATTCTACAAATGAACTAATCTAGATTCTACAAATCAAGTTGGACTGAACTCTTACCTCCTCTGGCGCCGGGAGGGCCAGCTGCTCCATGATGGCAAGCTAGAGCTGAATTGGGCCCGGGGAGGCGGCGACACATGGAGTGCCGCCCGTCGCCGCGGCGGCCTGGTCGGTGTAGCCCTCGAAGCACTCCCTACTGATCTCCAACGCCGGAGGCGCTTGAGTGCGATGCTCGGCCGGCGCCTTGGCCTTGCCGGCGGAAGCCGTGGCCTTGGCCTTGGCCTTGGCCTTGCCCTTGCTCGTGGAAGCCCCGCCCTTGCCCCGACCGCCGACCGTTGCCCTTGCCCCTGCCCTTGCTCGTGGAAGCACCGCCCTTGCTCGCCCGGCCCGCGGCCATCTTCTTGGTTGAAAGACGGCGGGGGTTTTACCCCGCCCTGGGATCTTGCTCCTAGGCGTGCCGCCGCCTCCGTAGCGAACAACGGCCTTGGCACGCTTGGTTGCCCGCACCGACGCCTTCTTGGAGGCCGGCGGCTTCCTCGAGGTGGAGGCCATGGTCGACGGAGGACCCGTGACGGCGGGGTCCGCCTGGCACTCCACATCCCGTCGCGGGGTCCTACACGCTCTACTTTCTCTTGGGACGGACCATGGCGGTCGGCGGAGGCGGGGAGTGGGCTGGGCTGGCGGCGGCGGCGAAACCCCTAGGAGAGGGGAGCGGTGAATCGAGAGGAGAGGAGGGGAGTGAATGTGACGGTGTGACGGTGGGGTGGCAAACGTTAATGTGGCGCGGTGAATAAGGATAGAGTGACTGACAGATGGGGCCCATGGTCAACCCGACTCTAGTCACGAATTTTATCACTGTATACTACACTCTGGACGAATGTTCCCACGTATCGCAATGGTCAAGGCGCGAAACCTCCATCCCGTCCGTCTGGGTTGAGACTCCCCATATTTGTTTTGGCTTTTTTTTTTTTTTTGCTATTTATTTTACGTGACAGTGAATTCGTGTCACAAAACACCCAAATTTGGCATCATAAAACACCCCTGCCGCATGGGTGCCCTACGCCCACAATATATGATGAAACGGGGTAGTATAATGTGACGACCATTTTTTCGGCGTCACAAATAGTCATAGTGCTTGCATTTTGTGACGGCAACGAGTTTTTTCGTCGTATTATGGCACATTATTGACGATTTTAGGCCCCGTCATGAGGTCGTTTTGTCATAAAAAATCGATATTCTTGTAGTGACACAATTGAAATTGAAACAAGTCACTTTAAGATATGAAACAAGTCACTTTAAGATATGAAAATGTGACTGCTATTCTTAAGGGCACTCACAATGCGGACTCTATTATGGAGCCTAAAACTATTTATTACCTAGGGTATCGTGGACTTGGAGTCCAAATAAGACTTGGAGTCTTGCTTTTTCTCCCTCTCTTTCAATAAATATCTTGTCACATCAACGCCACATCGGTAAAATGCAATAAATATGAAGATAATAAATAAGCTTAGACTATACGGTAGAGTGCATTGTGAGTGCCTAATACTTCTATTATCGGAATCTACGAGCAGTTGAAATGTGTTACACGCTACTTGTTGCTTCCTTTTCTTTGAACACAATTAAAAAGTTGAAACAAGTCACTTTAGGATATGAAAATGTCGGACATAGAGCATTTTCTTCACTCTAGCATCAATGAAACAAAGTTTTAGAAACTTGTTTGTGACTTTTTTTTTCTCCCGATTACCTCGTATTGAAACTAGATAAAAAAATGCTTATGTAATATTGCTTCTAGAATGTTTTGGGATGATGCATTGAAACTAGATACATCTGTATTGTAACTAGATAACAAAGGTTTTAGGATGATGCATTAATTTACTATTCACTGAACTTTTATCTTTGGATTACTAATGATTTCTATAGTTTAGGTGATATCAATAAAAGCTCATTTAGTTTGCGCTGCTTGCCTTTAAGTGTTTCTTTATGAGACTTTGAAGGATATTTTTTTACATGTAGATAAAGGAGCAATGTGTTACACCAAACCTTTGTGTATCAACATTGTTTTGTTGATTTTTCTTTCTTTAGACAATGTTGTCCCTTACAATCTTTTTTTGGCTTGTAGGATCCTTGCCCATTTGCATCCCTCACCTAGTCGAAAGTTCTCATATGTATGCCAACTGTGGTGATGCATTAACGTCGATTGGATGAAATACTTGATGAGGCTATGAGTTTATTTGACCATGTGTCCCTCCCACAAAAAATTGTGCAAGCCAAATATGAAGGATACTTTTGTACCCTTCTTAAATAGCTTTTCTCAATATGTGATCCATGCTTTATTCGTTCTTGTATTCCATGAAGGGCATGAAGTTTGTAACATTAGTTGGGGTGGGTCATTTGAACCGAAGGATATGCGGGTCGATGAAGGACATTTTAAAATTGATCCCAATTTGGAATTTCATCGATTACAATCATATTCATGGTCGGAAGGATTATGAGAAGGTTTGGAAACTTGTCCATTCAACCTTTCTTGACCCAGCTATACAAGGGCATCCCCGTATGCTTGACCATTTACTTTCTCTTTTGCTCAACTGTCCGGATCTTATAAGAAGAGATCGCACCTTCCTCATTGATCACCCTTGTCTAATGTCTTCGCTAGATCGTTTGGAGAACTATTTTATATTAGACAAGATGATAATAAAGCTTGAGTGGCCCTACAATTTTAATTGGAGAAATCTTTTGAGTAACCAAAATTACCATGGTTGGGCTAGCAACATAGCCGGTGTCACAAAACTCATGGATACTTACAATCGTGGGATCTATGGCACTGATCTTGGAGAAGCTTTTAATTTGGTCCGAAATTTCCTTAATCACACGGATTCTTGTAAGTACTCTTTGTTGACTAGTACAATCTAAACCTTTTTATGTGTTTCGATTTAAATGGACTGTTTTAGACTAATTGGACTCGTTGTATTTGTTTTGCTATTGTATAGGTTAAAAATCTGAAGGAAGTCAAGTAGCGAGTATCTTTCTTATCCTTCTTGCTGCACACTGCTCTCTCTGACTATGTTACTTCAGTTTCTTTGCACCTCTAGGGTGGGATTTGATGGGATTGTGAGTGAAATTAAACTTAAGTCTTTATTTTTGATGGTTATCCATTATTTGATTACTCTACCCAACGTTTGACTCCTACAAAGTCTTTGTTTTGTCTACTAAATGACAAAGACATTTTCATTCTTGTTGTAGAATCTCTAACAAGAATCTTTGATAGATCCGAGCGCGATTCGTATGAGATTGGGAGGATCGGTGGGACAACATCGAGCTTCGAGGTGGTTTTCCTAAACTATTCACTTTATACTACCTCAAATTCTAACATATGCATTTCGGTAAAAAGATTATATGTTATTGTACAATGTTTTTTTATTAGATAAAAAGGACAATTTGGTTGAATCTTTTTTTTCTTCATTAGCTCAGTTTCCTTGTGTAGTGTAAAGGGCTTTAGCAAAATACTTAGTAACGACAACATACTTATAAACATTATAGTAGTAGTTGGTATTGATTAGTTTTTACTTTGTTTTTTCATTAGCTCAGTTTACTTATTATCTGATCGTTGACCCTGTTATTCAATTTTGGTCACCGTACACTACTGACTGGGGTTTTGGTATCTACTTCAGAGTGAAGTGTGTGCAAACAAAGCAAAGGAGCTGCTGATCTCGGGAGAATGAGAGGAGCCGTAGTTGTGTGTTTCTTGTTCTGGTACCAAGTAAGACTTGTGTGGAGAGTAGTAAATTGGACTAAGATTTAGGTAGTAGTCTTGCGACAAATTCTGTGAGCCGAGATGATTCTATGCTAATGTTACTCGCAAATGTTGTTGATGCTATGGAGAAAAGATAACTAGAGCTATACCAGACTCCTAAAGACCAGCTCTAGAATCCTGAGTGCAGCTCGACTCAACTCTAACTCCCACACTAGACTATCCTACTACTGCTTTGCTCTCACTTCCACTTCACACACACACTCATATTCCACTCCACACTCTCAATTGAGAGGGGGCAGAGGGTATTTATAGCCCAAGGTGGAGTAGGGGCTACTCTAGCGCCACATCATCGATCCTCGTGATCCACCTTCTTGGCCCTTGGATAAACCGCCTTAGAACCAACGGATGAGATAAACAGATCCGTGGACAATGTGGTAGATGTGGGAGGATGTCGGGGGAAGGAGTGGGCCTGTTCGGCCGAAGTTGACCCACTTCGGCCGAAGTTGGTCCATGACATGTGGGCCTTCTCCTGGTGATGGAGATGTTGGTCCCACTATCGGTTTTACTGCGTCTTGCGTTGGAAACTTGTTGTGACGAATATTTTGTACATTACGGATCCATGTGGCGTCTTGACGGACCAATCGGGGATGCTCCCCTTGTTCTCCCACGGATTGGTGACATGGCGGTGACATGGCACACTTTTGCCTTGTTTGGCGAAGTGGGTCAATTTGCGGAAGCGTGTCATTTTCGTCCTATTTGCAAAGTCATGCGAGAGGAATACTCGGTACAACTAGAACTAGTTATTGGGTGAAATATGTTCATGAAATGTTGTTCTTCCTCTTAAATCGAGAATGTTGGCAAATGTGTTGATGATATAAAATAGGGGTGTTTGCACCGTCAACAAGATCCCCAAGCTTAACCCTTGTTAGGTCCCGAATAAGGAATTAAAACTTAGTCACGGTGGATCAGGGGTTACTACTATGCTTCACATTTCCAAAGTACTATGTGCACAACAAAAGACTTCTCCTTGAATGGAAAACTTAGCCATGTTGAAAAACTCACCCTTGTTACCTTAGTACTTCATGGGTCATATGACTTTCTTCCTTGTCCTTAGTAGTGAGGATAGACCACCTTTGATTTGAGCACTAGTTTTCTCATTCTTCACAAGTTTCATGTTGGAGTATTTTGCAATGTTTTCAAAAGAAAAACTTAATGTTCCTCAAATGGTACTCTCTTGGTCACTCAAGTGGTGGTTGGTTTCCTCACCAAGGCATATGTAAGGTTGCCTTCTCGGGTAGGGATAAAGTATGGCATACTTACCTTGCATATGTCATAGTGCCAAATCTTGGATCCCGGGAGAGAAGTGTCAAGAAAACAAAACTTTGCAAAACCAAAGATCAATCATCAACCACCTAACTCAAGCGGGAACATCTCAAAGTCAAGGATACTACAATCCAAGCATCAACCCGGCAAATGTTGCAAGGACCACCACCAATTTACAATTGTCAACCTTTGTCAGTGATACCACCCCAATGGGGACAAACGCCAAATCAACAACCCAAAGCTTCTGTGGCAATTAATATGACAAACAATCAAGTCAACAATTCCCCGGCAACTTCAACAACAGCAAACACCATAATACCAAGCGGGAGGTCGAATATTGACAATATCAAGAGTAAATAGCATGGAGTATGAAACAAACAACGAAAAAAGCTTCTACTTCCAAAGAGTCAATTCAATATCAATGGAAAGCTCATTCAAAAAGACAAAATGGTCTCATCAACCAATCACTTTCCACGAGAAAAAGACAAGAAACTCAAAGATTATCCACACATGGATGCAATGGTCATCGAAGCAAATATAGATGGTTGGTTAGTTTCAAAAATTCTAGTTGATGGAGGAAGTTCAGCAAAAAAATTCTATTCTCCAAAACTTTTGATGCAATGCAAATCGATAGAAAAAGTTTGGGAAGAGCGAAATACCCATTAGTTGGATTTGGAGGTCGAAGAATAAACTCAATTGGAAGAATTGTCCTACCAGTCTCATTTGGAGCAGATCAACAACGCGAGGACGTAAACAAATTGCTTTTGATGTGGTGGAAATGCATAGTCGATTACAATGCAATACTTGGAAGAGGAAGCTTAAACGCCTTAGGCGTCGCGATCAACTATTCTTACCTCGCATGAAAGTACCGGCAATCAATGGAACAATAACAATTCACGGAGATCAAATAGAAGCAAGATGTATTAAAAAGACTCCATACTAGCACAAAGGAACATTCTCACAATCGAAGAAGAAGAAGAGAAAGAAGAAAGCGAGAAAATGTGAAGCCTCAAAAGGAAGTCAAAACTTGCACGAGAGAAAGAAACCAAAAGCATAACACTTGATCCTGCGATTCCTGGCAGAAAAGTAACCATTGGTTCAGACCTCTCTGAAGAAGAAGAAAATAAACTCATGAATTTTCTGAAAAGTTATCAAGATGTCTTCGCATGGTCAGCAAAAGACACGGAAGGAGTGAGCAAAGACATTATCGAACATAAGCTCAACATTGACCCAAGTTACAAGACAAAGAAACAAAAGCTAAGAAAGATTTTCAAAGATAGAACAATTGCTACAAAAGCAGAAGTACAAAAGACTCTTAAATGCAAAGGTGATAAGAGAAGTACGATTCACAACTTGGCTAGCAAAAATAGTCATGGTGAGAAAGAAGAATTTGAAATGGAGAATGTGCATAGATTTCACATATTTAAACAAAGCTTGCCCAAAAGACAACTTCCCCCTCCCAAAAATTGACACTTTAGTTGATCAAGCTGCCGGGAGTGAAATGTTGAGTTTCTTAGATTGTTTCTCCGGCTATCATCAAATCTGGATGAAGAAAGAAGATGAAGAAAAAACAAGTTTCATCACTCCTTTTGGCACTTATTGTTTTCAAAGAATGGCTGAGGGGCTCCGCAATGCGGATCAAAGCTTATGTGCTAATGCCACATATAAAGTGTAACACTAAAAAGTGTTGCACCTTGAGGCTGATCAAAGCTACCTAAGCTTAAGCTAGCAACCTACTTCTTTTAGGTTGCATGGAAGTTTTATTTACCACTTAATCTATCTTGCAGGAACTCTCTGACATCAAGAGTGCACTCAATAATGAAATAGAGCAGCTTCGTTCTGTAAGCATAACTTCTGCATCCTGTAAAAAGTTTGTGACTTTCATATTCAGATTAAGTTATTTTGGAAAATATTGCCTTGTCCAGGATTTCCAAGAGCTGAGGACCACCCTTAAGAACCAGCAGGAAGATGTTTCACTTAGCTTAAAAGAATTTGGGGCTAATTGCCTTTCTGCATTATATTTTGTAATATCTGTTGCATGTAAACTTACTGTACAATATATTTAAATCTTTTAATTTCAGCTTCAAGATGCTACCGAAAATGATGCGAACAAAGGAAATGGAGAGGACACAAATGAGGTCTTGTCAGCAAACTTGGGGAACTTGAAAGTAAGTAATAGCTCCATATTGAGATACTTAAATTACCTACTTGCAGAATGTCTGGCCTACATAGTATGATAGGTGACTTTCGCTCATGCTTTTCATTGACTTGACTGCCCTTTTTCGTAATTTCCTTTTGCAGCTGAATGGTTCCTCTGAAAGCTATGATGAAAGCAGAGGCTCAAAGGAGGACAAGGTGGTACGTAATTAGTTAGTACTGGTTACATGGATAGAAAATAAGTAGGAACATGCACTCTTGTTTTTCTATGGTTGTTGAACTGGCGAATACTTCCCCAGTTCCCTAAAAATTTAGTGTGGCAACATTTCTGAAATTCTGAATGATTGCGATGTAATACGAGAGGGGAATCAGTGTGTTTATATTTGTACAATTTAGATCTAGAAGGTAGCATAAAGAGCTACGAGAGACCAAACATGCCCATAACATCTGCAATGCTAGGATCCCATCCTTTTCTTCTGTTAGATAAAAAAATTCAGGTCTTTTCATCCTTTTCCAAGATGATATACTGTAGCTGGTTTTGTGGGTGGAGTTTACGAGGAAAGGTTTATCCGTCTTTTCCCTGATCACTGAGTGTGCAGAAGCATGCACCAAGAGTTATGGTGGAACTTTATATGCGCTGATGATGGTTTAATTTGCTGCAGCCTGACCTTTTCCTTTCTGTTGGCAACAGGAAAACAAAGACACTGCTGACGATGGCGTTGCCGACAAAGCTACGAAGGAGGCTAGCTCAACTGATGAACAATTCAATATGCCAGTCTAGATGTTGGGCCTCTCCTAACAGGAGACGCATAATAAAGGTTCAAGGTTTATCTGATTGCCTACCCTGAACACTATACGTATCTTTTTTTCAGAAATATATAAGGGTTTCATATATTCTCATCCAATTAAGACAGTCAGGAGCCGACAGGTCATGTGCATGTGGCTGCTGGAGTCGCACAAGCAAGCACAGAAGCACCACTACAGGTCGGTAGTGATCTTGCCAGTGACTACGTGATGTTAATGTTATCCCCTGAAGGCTTGTAACTGAAATAATCTGATGACTGATAAGCCATGCCTTGTATCTGCAAAAGGCCTGTTATTCATGGAATGCTAGAAGCCTGTATAAGACACTACTTTTCCCTATTATTCTCATTTCAATTTCTTTATTACGTACGTTGTTGTTTCACACATAGGTAAACTCCAGGGTTCAACACTTGCAATCCTAGGAGTAGAGCTATTGGTAGCCAAATGGTCTGATCTGGTTCTGGTGTTATTGTTTGGGCTGTACAAGATCATAAATCACCCAATTTCGCCTCAACACCTCATCTATTCTTTAGTGGTATTTCTTCTGACATGTCAACCGCATACTTTGCCTATACTGATTTATAGGACAAAAGCATATTACTGATTTATAGGACTGGCTTCCTAATGGCGTATAAACTCCTACAGCTTGGCGAATTACTATGTTTCTTGAAATAACTGCTTGGTTCATATATTTTTCTGTCAATTTAATTTGTTGTACTACTGCTTGTGTGAAACATAATCTTCTAACTTGTCTGTTTAATTGGTGGCAATTAAGAGTGATAATAAGGTCTTGTATCCTGAGTTTTTCATTTCTTACATTATTTCATACTCCTCTATTGACATGCTCTACCCTGCATTTTTCTAAACAAATGTCCACCGCATACTGCTCACAAGAAAGATTTTGATGGTCTTCTCTGCAGTTAAGCAGCCACTATTTCTCCTGCCCTTGTGAAGCAACTGCGAGAGGCAACATGTGAGACTGACTTTTGTTTCCTGATGTGACATCTTCAGAGAGTTGGTTGATGATCTTGCAATACAAGTTTTTTTTTTTTTTTTTTTTTGACAAGAATCTTGCAATACAAGTTGGCTTGCCCTCAAGTACAGTGCATCTCTAATGTTGACGTCCATGAGGAGGTTTGTCAACAAGGAAAAGCTGGAGATGCAGATGGATGACCTTTTTTTTGATCAAAGTCTGAGCAGATCCTGTCTACGATTGTCCAAGCACGTGTAAAGAAGTTGAATTTGCATTGTCTTAAGTTCGAACATCCATTAATAATCAAGAATAACAAGGTCAGAATAACCGAGTGGGTGAAGCAAACCGTACCTACAGAGACTTCTACACTGAAATTCTAAGACATCAGAAAATGACACTGATCACTGGATGATGTCCATTAACCATTGCAGATTACATTATAAAACTGCACATTTGACCATGTATTCAGGGGAGGGAAAGAAGAAACTTATGCTGCATTTTCATTGCCAAAGGCAAGCCTGCCTTATGGGGCACTGACGACTACTGTTACAATATGATTTACAAAGGCTCCACGGTATCCCTAAGATTTACATGCTACAAACAGGATGTATGTTTCTGAGCAGAGAGCCAGAGACCTTTATCTGTCTCAATATGCTCATGTGAGTTTACAGCCTTGCAGGAGCTACTTGCGTCTAGTGCAATTCAATGAATCAGCATGTTCTCTTGTTTTGTCGCTGTTAGATGGTCGAACCCATCAGTCCAACAGCAACTCGCGGAGAAGATTGCCCACCAAGTGACACGAAGCTAGAGATGCCCAGATCCTACCGTTCTTAGCTTGAGCCATGAGCCTCAACTTGCTCCAAACCTTCCTCACATCCACAGCATCGTCAGTTTGGCAAGGACTCCAAGGTTGATTTGCTCGTAGTATTCAGCCCAGAAGTCTTGGATAAGAGCAAAGAACTTTGGGAAGAAGAAAAAGAATATCCTCAGGCAAAAAAACAGGATACTGAATGCTAGGTAGGGTTCTCGCTTCACTGTTTCACTGATAGAGCTGCTCCAAATCTTAGCATAGTCTGTGCTTTGCGCTGCGCTCCACTTCCGAGAACCAATATATGCGACTGGTTCTTGACCTGCATCAAGCCAACTCTCATTCAATAAGGAAAGTAACTAAACTATTATTTTCTTTCCCCCCAATAACATTCTAAGTTTCAATTTGTGAGTAACCAAAAACAGTTGAGCATGTATAACAAAGATAATGAAATATAACGGTAGTAGCAACAAAACTTGGCACAGAAAGCCTCCCATATTTTGAATTTACTAGAATCAGTGAGCTTGCATGCTATCTGTACAAATCAAAAGGTGCGGCCCTGGGTAACTGGGTCTAATAGTAGAACAATACAGTGTGGTAAAACTAGTGTTTGATACTACAACAACACAGATCGATTTAAGCTTATCTCATCATAAATAGGAGCCAAAGGATGCTAGATCAGTTGGTCTAGGCACTCCGGCAGCACCTCCCAGGTCCTAAGTTCGATTCCCCATTGGGAGAGAATTTCAGGCTGGGTTAAAAAAAATCCCTAAGCCCATCCTCATGCCAAAGCACTGAGGGCCCGGCCCAATACTCACTTAGGCGACGGAAAGGCCACCGTGTATGGATGGCAGTGGGGGTTCGAGGTTTTCTCGCTGGGGGAGAAGGCACTTTCTTCTTAATTTGAAAGCTGTGGCAGCAAGTCTTAACCGCCGGTCGAGTTTTTTTTTTAAGATTACAAATAGGAGTAACATACGTTACCACGTAGCAGCAGTGTAAAGGTTGACCAGGGAGTCGAGATCTTTTCGAACCAAGAGGCCAGAATACCGCGTGAGCTGCGAGCTATTACTATGGCAGGTAGTGCACGGACATGATATCTCGACAAAATGCTGCAATTTATAGAAGGAAAAAGGTTTCAGTTTCAGGTATTAGCTATTTTAATGCCCATGAAAGGTAATAAGCATGGACATGAGATCTTTGGTCTTACGCTTTCATGGCGTTGGACTCTTCGACAGCCACGTGCTTAACCCGTGGAAACATTGAGCTCAGGTCATCGAAGACTGGCCTGATTCTTTCTTGAGAAAAGGGCACCATGATGCATAGAAAAGGACAGCTGTGTGCTCTTCCTTGCCATCCAACATCCTGAGAAGTTCCTCCCCATTAATAACCTGCCAAAACATTCGAAGTGAGCTTCATACCATATTAGACACCAAACATCCAAACTGATCCATGAAAAGCTAAGCTACACTACGATAAAACTCCAGGCCAATCAATAAAAGTCAACTGATGGTATTGATTTCTCCTTTGCAAATAATCTTGATACTCCCTTATCACATTTTACGCCTCTTGCTGGAATCAAAAGAACACAGTAACATTTAGTGGTCTGGATTTAACTTTTAGCCGATACATCTGTCCGGTCCCTGATCCTACCTAGTAGCACCATCTGACTTTAAACTAGTCCTGAGTGTTCCCATTAGAGCTGGTGCTACACTGATATTCACTACTGAATGAACTTTTGAGTCATTCCAACTAGGACCATGTGCATCAAAGCTTAAACATCTGAGAAATATACAAATAACATAAGGGGAACAGTTCATTCGCTGGAAAGTTGATACCTTAATTAACCTATATAAAAGTTGCAAATCACAAGCCATGAATTCTTGAAAGGCAATATTTTGACGAACCAGGAGGTCAGGGGCACAAATGCAGATTTCGCAAACCCTAATAATACACTATACTAGAAACTAAAACGAAGGACCAAGAACATAGGCCACGCATCGTACTGTTCTTGATACTCTTGCGTTGACTAGTTGAATTATATTCATGCTTGGCAAACACACAAGAACATGTAAATTCCGTCAGCAACAAGGGAAGGGGATCAAAAGAAAGCGATCCTCTATCTAAAAAGAAAAATGAACGAAGACCAATCTACTAAAGCAAAGCTTTGATTCAGACGCCTCTAATAATCCCGTAAAAACTCCGAAACCAAATTATCTGCCCATGGCTCCCCAGGAGAATCCACGCTAATCAGTGAAGTAAACAAAGGAAACTAATCTTCCGAGATGGAAACAGCAACACAGTATCAATCAAAGGAGTACGAACAGCACAGGAATTTCTCGACACGAGAATCGGAACGCACGCGCAAGTGTGAGATCCGCCGGAACCGTACGCCGAACCTCCCGATTCGGCTTCGCCCTCCCCCGTGAAAGAACTAATCTTGCGGCCCAACTAGAGATAACCAGAGACACGGCCGGAGCTGGGGCTCGGAGACACGCACCTCCTCCGGGGGCGAGTACCCCTCCGTCGAGACGGGGCAGCCTGCACGGAGCGCGGCGGCGAACGGCGGCAGCCCGTACTCCAGCACCGGGCACTGTCCCACAAATCCTGCCCCGCGCCCGGGCGTGCAGACGCTGCACCAGGCGACGCCAGGGGAGGGAGCAGCGCCAGCAGCAGGAGCAGGGGCAGGAGGCGGCGGGTCATGGTCATGGCGACGGAGGATAGAGGAGAGAGAGAAAAGGGGCAAGGAGTGAGATTTCTTGGTTTTCTGGATGGTCAGCTTTGGGAATCTTTCGAGGTTTGGTGGTGCCCTCTTCTTGGAATCAGGGTCGGATTAGAGTAGACTAGTACGCGTACTTGGGGTTGGTAGGTGTACCGTATACTACTCAGGTTTTGTACTTGGGTTGGGGTGGGGTGGGGAGTGAGGATATTGTAGGGTTTGTGGATATTGTAGGGTTTGTGGCTTGTTTACTACTCTTTGATTGATATTTTGATTGATATTTCCCCTTAGCGAACAACAATATTGGTAGTTTCTTCGTATGCAAACTTTATCCCGCGTTTAAGGTCGCTTGCTCTACAATAGCACCTCTTCTCTATCTTCGCCAAGCTTAAAAGGGGCTTGGGGAGGTAGGTTGTCCCGGTGGTGGGAGCGGGAGAGATGGCGGCGAGAGGCGGAGGATCTAGTCGGGCTGGGTCGGGGTGGGGACGCCCATGGCCATGGCGGCACGGGAGATGGGAAGGAATTTGTTGTGGGTGCAATAGGGTCTCTCTGCGATGGGGTTCCTGTTCCCCAAATGTGTGCCTTGGACGTCGTCCTTCTTCCTATGTCTATGGACGATGGAAAACATAGATCGACGGTTGGAGCAAGTCTTAATATGTGTGAAAGTTGAAATGACAGTTTAGGTGGGCAATGTTGGTGATCATAGGGATGACATGGGATTGCGCTCGGAGAGGAGGGTTGGTTGAGGGAGCTACGTATGTTGACAACGGGTAAGCATTAATGGTAGTCATGCATGCGAGAAAAAGAAAATAGCCATGCGAAAACGCTAGGCGTCAAACAACATGATATCATAGCCGTTGGATCCTCATCCAATGACTAAAATGTAACTAACTCTTTTAGTGCATTATTAGGAGGCCCTACTTAGGAAAGGTATCAACGGGTTGAAAAGGGTCTTCATTCAAAATCTCCCAAGTGCAATCTAAGGTCAAATTTTCCTATTCAACACCTAAAAATATAGGATCCTTTTGTTAGAGCCATACTAATCCGTGGAAAACTGATATGCCGATGGAGCAAGGGAAGTTGGATCCATTTTTATACTAGAGAAGCTTAACAAAGGAACATTTCTTCACACCGGCTATAGCCCCTTTGTGTATCCTAACTCTTTCTCACTAGCTACTTCCTTGTAGCCTCATGTTGTGGGGTCAACTTCTCTTCCTACACTGCATTGAGCATGATGGGCTATACCTAATAGCTCACTATGTTGGTCATCATCCGGTGGAAATGACACACATCTGGGGCATCGGCCTACGCCTCTCGACACGCTTATAAAAATGCACTTACGTTGTTTTTAGATTGATGTTTAGTATGTTTATCATGATAATTATTGCGAATAAATCACACAAACACATACATGTTGTCATGACCTTTTTTTTTCTCTGTATTTTTGGATTAAAGCATGCTTAACTTTGCCTAATTTTCTGACAAAACTGCTATATTCTCTACAAAAATATTACGTAGCATATATTTTTGTCTTTATTTTAGCCAATATATTTCTTTAAGATATTACTAGTCGTAATATGTTTTTTTACACCTTGTCAATGTCTTATATGTCATGCTGCAAATGTGACTAGCTGAAATCAACCAAAAGAAACAGCGGTGAGCTGGGAACCACGTCAGCCCATCATCGTGTTCCCTGCCGTTTTGCGCCGTCCAAACTGGCCCGTACGCTACTGAATTCTTAATCTGAATGCAGGCTTGCTTCGACCGTTGGGCTAAGCTTGCTGTTCGTGGGCTCCTGCGGATGGGCCTTTTCTCTGCGGGCCAGGCTACGACCTCCATCCAGCTAAAAAAGCGGGCTTTTTCTCTGTTATATGGGCTTTTATTACTCTGCGTATAGGCTTTTTGTCCTAAATATAATTTATAGTAATAATACAATGATTAACGTGGAGGCTCTATTATGTTCCTCCCAATTATAGTATAGTAGTAGTAGTACTACTACTACTACTACTAATAATAATAATAATATTACACAAGTTTCCCTAAAATATAGTAATATTAAGAGTTTCTTAAAAACTATTTTCTGTAATATTAAGATGCAAGACTAGTTCAAGATATCAGTGATTGGAGTAGCAACTTTCTTTGGCATATCCTGAAATGAATTTATTTTACCACCTTTAATTTTTTTTTTTTTTTTTTTTTTTGAGCATAACCTTTAATTTATTATTTATGTGCCATGGGCGCTGGCCCATCATCTCTCATGGCATTCATCGATTTAGGGCTGTTTGGGTGGCTCCAACTCCAGGGTGGAGCTGCTCCCATCCAAAACTCAGTGGAGCCGACTCCACTCCAAAACTCTAAACTCAAATTGGGGTGTTTGGCTACCAGCTCCATCCTCGTCTGCGGGTCCCAAATTGGGTCCCAATTTTCAATCTTCCCCCAGCCGTGCACGGCGTCGCTCTCGGCGCTCGCCTCCCTTCCCCACCGCCTCTCCCGTCCCGCATGGGCCTCCTGGAGTAGCCCCCTCACGGACAACACCCTCGACGCGGGCGGGGGAAGAGGATTTCGCGGCGTCGGAAGGCGCCCGTGGTGGCGGGTGAGCGACGCCGTGGTGGCGGCGTCGGAGCGCCGCAGCTTTGCGGATGGCGTGGTGGCCTCCTGCGGCGTGGCGTCCGACGCTCGCCCAGTGACAGGAGCGACCAAGCGCTCCACGGGCAGCGGCGTTGGGCTGTTGCTCGGCAGGGGAAACGGAGCTTGCGGTGGCGTCGGAGAAGGGGATCTCGCGGCATCGGGGAAGGGCATCTCCGAGCGGGCGGGGGAAGGGGAGGTCGCGCCGGTCTGGGGAGGCGGCAAAGGCTCGGGAAGGGGAGCCCGAGGGGCGTAGGCGGCGCTGGGGGAAAGGAGCTCGCGGGGTAGGGAGGCGGCGATGTCGGGAAGGGTCGCGCGGGCGTCCGCGAAGGAGAGCTTCAGCGGTGGTGGGTGAAGGGAAACAGAATAGAAACGAAACGTTATTTTCCACTTATTGATGACATTGGTGGGTAATTACACCCCAACTCCATGTCTAGTTTCATTTTTGTCGATTCTCGAGCAAAGAAAGGAGGTGCTCCAAAACTCGTCTATTTGCACTACAGGCTCGAGTTAGGTCTGCTCCATGGAGTTGCAGGTTGGGGTGTTTGGCTAGCTCCAGCCGACTCCACCCTGAAGTTTGGCTCTGGAGCCACCCCAAACACGCCCTTAAACTTTTACCGACGGCATCAAATGCAGGGATGCATGTGTGGGACAAAACACGAACCGGATTTATTAACTTTGGGATGAAAACATAGCAACACTTGGTATAAATTTTTTTACAGCTCCACGAAACGGAAAGAAAGAACAAAACAATCAATCAATCGAAAGAACAAAACAATAAATCAATCAAATCACGAAAGATTGGAAGATAGCGGGATAATATTTTACCAACTACAAGTTACAAATTGACTATATATTTAGATATAGTAGTACAATACATTTTGGTGATATATACAAGGGTTTATTGGCTACACACCACTGAAATTTTCACGTTTTTGAGAGACACCACTATTATTCGCCTAATTGGTCTCACACCATTATAATTTCACTCAAGTTTGAAATACACCATTATATACGTTGGACGCCGTCTTGGACCCACTGACAGGTGTATGGCAAGTGTATATAGGTGCTAATGGACCCTTTTGCCCCGACCTCTATATACATGGACGAGGCGGGGAGCAGACTCCATCGGGCGCAGCGACCCACGAACTCCCTTGTCGTGGACGCGTTGCGCAAACTCCATGACGCAACCACGAACTCCCTTACCGACACCAGATCCGTGCGGGACTTCGATGGCCGTGGCCGCCGGCGGGGTACCGTTCACCACCGGCAAGCACCACTCCGCACCCATCGTCACCACATCGTGCGGGACCGGGAGGCCGGACAAGTAGGCCGCGGAGTTGAGCGAAAAGGCTCGGCTGTTGCGGCATGCGGCCTCGCGAGCTCAGTTCGCAGCCGGGTTCTCGTGGAGTCTAAAAAATAGGAATTAATGCATGTGACAACACGGAGGGCAGTGGAGAGAAACAAAATACTTGTCGACCACACGTCCGGGCGTCGCGGGCGCGCGCATGACGCCGGAGCCATCAACGCCAAGGCGTCGCCGCCCGCGAGACGTTAGCGCCTCGCTCCGCCTGCGCCCGTGGCCGCCGACGCGCTTGGGTCCGCCTCGCCGGCGCCTCCGTGCAGCGTCCCTACTCCGACTTCGCCCGTGCCCACGGTGTCGTGCCCCGTTCCGCTCCAACGCGGCCAACGACGTCGTGCCCGCACTAGTACCGAAAACATTTTGGGTGACGGGCGCCTAGGTTTTACGTGGCGGGGCGGGGCGCCCCCGCCACCCGAGAGAAGGTCACGGTAAATCAAAGTCTTCTCCGTGGCGGGCCACTCGCCCGTCATGGTTAATAGATGAACCGTGGCGGGCACATTAGGATGCCCCCACGGTAAAGATTCGAAAAAATAAAAAAATAGCAAAAACCCTAGACAGGCCGCCAAGCCCATCCATGGGCCCGCCGAGCCATCTAGGGTTAGGGATCCGCCGCCACCGCCGCTCGTCGGCCCGGCGTAACTCTTCGCGCGCCCGGCCGAGGGATCGCGTCTTCCGCCACCGGACACTGCCGTATTCGCCCGTCCTCCGGGATCCTCGCCGGCGCCGTCGTCCCTCGATCCGCAGCCGGAGGACGGATCCGCCCCGCCTTCACCCCTTGAGCTGCTCCCGAGCCGGGATCCGCACCGCCACCTCACTCCTTGAGCCGCTCCCGCCATGGATGCAACGCCCGATGTTGCCGCTAGAGCCGTTCCCATCCCGGATCCGCGCCATGAGAGAGAGCCGGCGCCAGATCTGCAGGGAGCTAGGGTTAGGGATGGAAAAAGCTCACCAAATCTAAGAGAGAGGGAAGACTAGGGGCGTACACAGGATTTTCTCGCGCCCGTCCACCGCACCGCCCTCCGTCGTCCATGGGAGCCGCCCTCGGTTGTCCAACTCGCGCCGCCCTCCGCCGGCCCATGAGAGGAAGTCCGGGGAGCGGTGGGGGGAAGAGGCGCCATGGATTTGGAGCTCACATGGGGAGGAGAGGGAGGGGGGCGCGACAGCGGGCGGAGGGGAGAGGAGGGTTACCGGGCCCCAAGCCGTGAGAGGGAGAGAGAGAATCGCGGTGACTGTGGGAGGGAGGGAGTCGCGGTGATGCGGGAAGCGGCGACCGCGGGAGGGAAGGAGTGACTGCGGGAGTGCAAAACCTAAGTTGCGGTATATATATGTTGAAGGTTATCGGGGCTGGTTCTGGGCCGGTTGGGCCTTTGCATTTTCCGTGGCGGGCCTTTAAAGGTGCCCGCCACGCAAAAAATCTTTTCCGTGGCGGGCAAAAACACGCCCGCCACGCAAAAAAAAAAAAAAATGTGTGGCGGGTATTTTCCGTGACGGGCAAAAAAGTGCCGCCACGGAAAAGATTTTGCCGATGCTCGCAAAATCATTTCGTTACTAGTGCCGCTCGCCCTTGCTGTGGCACCCGATCCTGAGCCTCCGCTCGGCCTTGCTGTTCCTGTTCCGCCAAAGCCGCGCCCTGTTCCGCTCCACAAGCTCGGCCGAGGCAAGAGAAGGAGACGGACAAGACAGGGGACGAGGGAGACAGAGCCTATCCTTTTGGAGGGCTAAATGGTCCATACGAAAATACGCCTCCCTCATGCACTTTTTGTATGTGGGCCAGCGTCCATCAAAAGTGTAGATAGTGGTGTATTTCAAACTTAAGTGAAATTGTAATGGTGTGAGACCAATTAGGCAAAAAGTAGTGGTGTCTCTCAAAAACGTGAAAATTTCAGTGGTGTGTAGCCAATAAGCCCTATATATAATATATATGGCAATAAATAGTTTGGTTGTTACGGTAATAGATAAATAATTTGGTTATTATGGTAAGAGAAGATGGGTTTCCAACTCTATTTTTTTATCTGAATCATTTGACATTATACTGTCTATATAAATAAGTTGAGTCATACATAACCCATAAGATTAACCTCCTTCAATTCCCGTGGTAAAGTAAAGAGCCCTGTTTTAAATAGCGGGCTAAGACGCTTAGAGGCGGC
Source organism: Hyparrhenia diplandra (assembly GCA_015847255.1). Lineage (NCBI taxonomy): Eukaryota > Viridiplantae > Streptophyta > Magnoliopsida > Poales > Poaceae > Hyparrhenia > Hyparrhenia diplandra. Next base: position 90,290 of record JADLZK010007780.1, on the reverse strand, counting down.
CTCTCCAAAAAGCTAAGAAAGGCTATAGCGCGCTAATAACGGGCTAAGCCATTTAGCGGCTAAGCAAAAACTATGACAAACATTAGGTAATTTTACACATAATAAAGATGAAAACATTATAAAAAGGACATACATGATGCATCAAAGTCTTGCTAACACATTACACACGGGATTTGGCGGGGGCACCGGTGAGGATGGCTAGGGTTGCTTTGGGCGATTTGGGCCTGACATTTAATTGGGCCGAGACCGGCCGACGGAAATGACAATCCAACTACAAATAGCGGGCTAAACGACCTATGATTTAGCGAAGTTAGCGCTTTATTAGAAAATAATAGCGGCAAATAGCGTTCAGCGCTAAAATCATCATAGCTTAGCGTTTCTCCTCCGAAAAGGCTAAATAGCGCTATAGCGTCCCGCTGTAGCGGGCTATTTAAAAACAGGGGTAAAGAGTGAACAAATTCAGCATGGCTAGCGGCATCAAGGAAACAAGTGCCATCGGAACAATGTCGGCCATCACCGCCTTGTTCCTGCTGCTACTAGCAGCGGCGGCGGCGGCGGCGGGGCGTCCTTCCTCCGGCGCTCTGCATCCTCTGCCGACGATAACAACGCGCCTTCGACGGCGACCGCTGTCGAGCCGCCACGCCAAGGGTCGGTCGCCGGCACACCTCCTCGCGTCGGGTCGCTGGAGGATGAGCAGCAGGTCTTGACGCGGATCATGCCTTCTCCATCCACGCCAAGCGGCAACACCAACAGGAGAGGCCCCAACTGGCCCCCGTCGTCGTCGTCGTTCTTGTCGGCAGAAACGCCTGCACAGTGATACTTGTATTTGCATGCTGTTCTAGCTTTATTTATGCCTTTTGGTCTTGTACCATAGGGTATTTTCTTGATCATGGCATGGAATTTGTACTTGTTAATAATTCAAGCAGTCCTTGTCCGGTTGTTCCTCGAAAACAAGTTGTTTCTTTTTTTCAAACATCGTCTCATTTGACCGCCTGTGTTATTTACAATTTTTATGTAAATTGTAAAGTAAATAAATTATTTTTAAAGTATCTCTAATGATAAAATAAATTATAAATGGATCAAAGTGCTGAAGGCATGATAAAATAAATCATCAGTGGTCAAGTACTGAAGGCATGATCGGTCAAGTCTGCTATTGAGTGGTACAACATTTTGTATATGAAGATAGGAATAGTGCTATATGCTCTCCTGTTGAGCTTTTGTATTAAGCTTTTGGGTCTATACTTTGGTTTAGAGTAAAATATATGTAGAACTTAGCATTGTATTGCTAACCTCGATCAAAAGAGCTCCAATATATTCAGCGAACTGTTATTCTGAATATTTTTGTACGTGGGCATGTATATGTGCTTAGCCCCATATGTGGTCTGCTAGTGCTCTTGAATTACTTTTTGGATTCGTTTGAGTGAAAAGTAAGGAATGAGAGGGAAAAAGAAATCCCTCGTCCCAACCGTTTCCCAAAAGATGAATGGTTGAGATATGAGCATTGCATATCCTGCCGTGTGAACTAGGGGTGCAAATTGGAGACAACTAGGTATACCTTCAAACCTCTTTAGTTCATATATTTATACTAGTTTTTAAATTTTCAAAAAAAATATTATAAATGTTTAAGCTAAAGAGGTTTCGGGAGGTGCACCTAAGGTTATCTCTTTGCACCCTCACTGTGAACAGGCAAAATTCTGTGTCCCCATGTCGACCCTTGTCCGTTGTGCGCCTCGTCCCTTTTGAGCTGTTGAACTAAACATAGTATAAAATTAATTAATTTATTTAGAAAAACGTGTTTATAGAACATGAAAAAAAAGAAATTTCTACATTTCCAAATGGACCTTAGAGTCTGATTGGTTGCCTTATAGTTTTAGCGTTAACTTAAATCAATATAAATATATGCAATGTCTTGGTATTTGGTTGTTATGCACATAGGAATTAAACCGCATTGATAGAATTATTACATTTGGCCGTTTACATTTCGCGGGCACTCGGACGCGTTTGATATAGGGCTCTCGGGGTGCCCGGAGCACTTCAAGTGCAGCCCACCTTGATTCTGTTGGCTCATTTCCCAACCCGGCTTCCTAGTGTGCAAAATTCTCTCTCTCTCTCTCTCTCTCTCTCTCTCTCCTCTCCCTTGAACCGCTTGTAGGGTTCGTTGATTTTCGGCCAGCGCGTTCTCGTCCTCGCACGACCGATTTGGGCACGATGGTGGTGGCTTTGGTCGTTGGGCTTGTCTTTGAAAGTGAATTCAAACACCGGGTTGCTTGGACCGAACAACTTGGAACATGAATCAACCAAGGCCTCTTTTTTTTTAGTCGCGACTTGTTTTGCGGCTGGCCAGGGGCCAGGCTCCTAGGCCCGAGCCACTCTTGCGCTCCCCATCAAACGTACCCTCCATGTTGTAGTTGAGGTCTTGTATTTGTTTATAGTTAAAGTATAGAGATATAAGCAAATATTCCATTTTTTATGTGTGTATCGGCCCGAACCTACATTTTATAACATGAGTAAATCTGAATACTACATACTCCCTCCGTATTGGTAAAGAAAGTCGTTTTGAAAAAAGGTTAACATTGAAAATATAATTTATCAATAACTTTTAAGTTGTTAAGTTTATAAATGTGAAATTTATAGTATACATATATCTCGTTTCAATAAATATTTTTATAATAACAATATGTCAAAGTCATGTTTTGGAGACCGTATCGTTTGTCTGTCCTAAACGACTTCTTTTACCAATACGGGAGGGAGTACTAGGTAATGCAAACGATGTATATCTGTATAATGCAATGGAAACCAATGTTAACAGCTAAATAAAACTGAAGGAAGTGCATCCACGAGCTGTGCTAGAGCTACCAGTCCCTCCCTCCCTCCACGACCATGCACATGGTTAGGTCTTTTTCTTGTCCTGAACCAAAGGAGAATCAGAGGGCCTAACCAAACCACCACCCACCCAATCACAATCAATCCTATTGTATCATGCTCGCCACCTGGAGATGATTAGCGTCTCCCGTGATTACGCCTGCCGGTGGCCACCGCCATTAACCCCACGCACATGTCGCTGTCCTCTCACTCCCACCATCAACCTCCTTCCGTCGTGGCGTCGCCTCTTTTGGCACCTGCAGCTGCAGCACCAGCACAGCTGTGCCCAGCTGTGTGCCGCCCACCCTCGGCGCCGCGTTCCCTTCCCCTTCGCCACCTCCACACGCCTCCCTCTCTCTCTCTCCTTTATCTCTGCGCCGCGCCTCCCTCGCCCAGACTCTCTCTCCACTCCTCTCACGAGCTCACACCCAGACATCCAGCTCACGGGTTCTCTCTCTCTCTCTGCTTCTATCCTCTCCAACGCGCTTTCCCCACACCCCCTTCGACGCCGCCGCCTGCTGCACACCATGGCTAGGCTAGCGCTGCCGCTCCTTCTCCTGCTGCTGGCCGTGACTGCCTCTGCCGCCGCCGCCAGCGGGAGCCACATCGATCTGGACCTGGGAACCTTCCTCTCCTCTTCCTCCTCGGGTCGGCGGAAGGAGTGCCGCGGCACGGTGGCCGAGTGCCTCGCCGCCGAGGACTCCGAGGAAGAGGGCGGCCTGGACTTCGCCACCGGGTCCGCGGGAATCCCACCGCCGCGCGCTCTACGGCGGCGGGTACATCAGCTACGGCGCGCTGCGTCGGGACAACGTGCCGTGCTCTCGCCGCGGCGCCAGCTACTACAACTGCCGACCCGGTGGACAGGCCAACCCCTACCACCGTGGGTGCTCCCGCATCACCAGATGCCGCGGCTGAGGATCACGAGAGGAGACGAGGCGCCGCCGGCCGGATCTGCTGCTGCCGAGTAGAGTAATGGTCTGTCCGGCCTTTCGACGCTCCTCCAACCTCCGTTCCTCCCCGCCGGCCTGGCCGAGAATAAGTTGTTTCGACTCTACCGCTGTTACTACTAGAGCTATGTATGGATTCCATTCAAGTGTTGTATGGATTTGTTTGTCAACTCAGATCTTTGTGGTGTTGTAAATTAAGGAGATGGGGATTCATGCCTAGTTTCCCCTGTGTCGGCTTAATACTTACTGTATGAACATATATATACTCTTCTTATTCTTTCCATTGCTTTTGATTTGATTGCTTGCTTCTTTCCTTCCATTCCTGCCTCCCAAGTGTTTCTTTGTATGCAGTGATTGTTATATTAGTGTAAAAACCAAGAGCCAGATTCAGTGTTTCTCTTGCTGGTTGATGGAATACATAGGAATGCTGTGATTTGGCTCAGCTGGGTTTCATCCTACTGATAGATCTACAGCAGCATATACCAAACCCAGCCATGGCCTGACAGATGAATGCAGATCTGTGTGTGTGTGTTACTGCCTCCCTACTCTTCTTTCTTCTGTTTTAATCTCACCTGCATTACATTGGTTGCTGGAATTGAGCACATGACCAGGAACATGGAAGAACATGCGTCCTTGTTCTGAATCTATCTATAATAATCTTTCTCTACCAGTACAGTTTTCTACTCGCTAAACATGTACGGCACTACGGCGTGACGGCGTCTGCCTTGTTTTGTTTAATTTAAAACTAGTTCTTGCAGGCTGGGATCAGATGATAGTGATACCCACGTTGCCTCCTGGCGTGTTTGTTATCTGATTGAGTGATTGGCACAGCTGGTTGCGTTTTGACCATTCAAATTGATGCGTTGTTGACAGTATCGTCAGCTAGTCCAACTCTCATGCATGACTCGTATAGCAGAGTATACATTCTCAGATTGTGAAATCACAAGCACATTTCCTAGTTTTGTTCAGGGAAAAAAAAGAAGATGAAATCGTAAGCATCATCATCTGCCTTGGCTGTGTCTCAACAACCCTTGCGAATTCTGTGGATTCTGCTCAGTGCTAGGCATCGTCTCCACTACTAATAAGCAGATTGATGATATGAAAGTATGAAACCATTGTATTTCCTAGAAAAAATATTTCCTACGCTGGGTGTCATTTTTATAAACTTTTTATATAATAATTTATGTACAGTATATTCGATTGGAGGACGGTGGTTGGGAGGAATAAGTGCCGCCGTGTTGTTGTGACGCGGCATCTTCATCGTTCTGCGCGCCATGTGGATTTGTTTGTTTATATATATATCGAGGGAATAAATGACCTGTTTATTGTTTTGGCAGCAGAGTAGCTAGAGCTGTTAAAAAAAAAACACTTGATGATGACTGCTGCTGTCTCGGCATCGGAACGACCCGTCCCACAAATAGTTTATTCTGCAGGAGCGCTCCAGAAATAGTTTATTCTTTTCATCTGAAGGTTGTGAAATGCTCTGTTTGCGTTTTATTTAGCCTATAGTTATTTCTTATTCGAAAATGTATACTGCTACATCTGAGAGAGAAAAAAGTAGCACTTTGATTGTATGCTCTTTGTTCAAATATTTTCGTTTTCGATATTTTTAGTTCTATTTCTTTTTTCACTGTTTTTTTTTTTTTTTTTAGAAACGTTTTTTTTTTTCAATTGGTGGTAGGGTTTTTTTTTTTTTTTTTTTGGCTCGTGGATCGTGATGTGTTTTTAGTGGATCGCGAGGCGGCCTGGGCTTAGCCTGGTTCACTCACTGGCTATAGATGGGCCTTGAATCATCGTCTTCATTGGGAAAAAGTCCACTTCCCCCTCCAACTATCACCAAAGTTCACTTTTCTCCCTCAACTCAAAACCGGCCAAATCGCTTTCCTCAACTTTCCAAACCATGCAAATTACCTCCCTAGAGCGGTTTTGAAGGCGGATTTGCTACAGTAACCACGGTTTGCTACAGTGACAGCGGGTGTGCTGTAGTAACAGTAACTTTGCCTTTTTCTTTTTTAAAAAATCCGGTTGAATGTTTGAAAAATCATAGTAAATCATAGAAAAATCATAAAATAAAAAATCTAATTTTGTTAGACTCCACATGATTAGATCTACACATTGAATATATAATATGATATGCTTTAGTATAAAGTTTTTCCTACGAAGGTTTTATCTTATTTATTTATTTATTTGGTGAATCTTTTTGAAAAATCATAGTAAATCGTAGAAAAATCATAAAATAGAAAATTCAATTTTGTTAGACTCCACATGAGTAGATCTACACATTGAATATATAATATGGTATGCTTTAATCCAACAAAATAATTATAGAAGTTGACGCTTACGAATTATTTCAATTAATTACACAAAAGCATAGATCTAAAGCTACAACAAAAATTTTGTACTAAAAAAGCATACCATATTATATATTCACTGTGTACACATACGCATGTGGAGTCTAACAAAATTAGATTTTCTATTTTATGATTTTTCTATGATTTACTATGATTTTTTAAAGATTTAGCCAAATAAATATAAAAAAAAAAACAAAAAACATTCATAGCTAAAACTTTGTACTAAAGCATATCATATTATATAGTCACCGTGTAGATCTAATCATGTGGAGTCCAACAAAAAATTGATTTTTTTTTTATGATTTTTCTGTGATTTAATATGATTTTTCAAAGATTCAACCGAATTTTTTTAAAAAAGAAAAGGCAAAGTTACTGTTACTGAAGCAAACCTGCAGGCACTGTAGCAAAAAACCGGTTATCAGTAGCAAATCCGCCTTCAAAAACCGCCGAGGGAGGTAATTTGCATGGTTTGGAAAGTTGAGGGAGGCGATTTGACCCTTTTTTTGAGTTGAGGGAGGAAAAGAAACTTTGGTGATAGTTGGGGGAGTGAATGTGACTTTTTTCCTCTTCATTGGCCCCATCTCATTTTTACACTATGAGCTGGATGGTAGTCAGCCGGGGAGAAAATGGGCTGGACTGTGCGAGGAGAGTTAAAGGCCCAGCCTGCGGCTACCAGTAGGAAGGCAACAAAAGTGGTCGATGGGCTGGAGTTGCAGGGCTCAAGAGGACCCTATGCTGTTTGGGTAGGAGCCCTGTAAGAAACGCTAATAAGCGCTTGCAGGAGGATTTTGGACAGTAGATGCGCTCTTGGTATCTTGATGATGTGGCGGTGTAGTTTCCTTGGTGATCAGTTTGCATGGACCTGTTATTTTGTCCGTGTTTGCGTTAAACCGCTGAACTTTGTAAAATTATAGAGCCTTTTATCAACCAGAGTGTTTTTCGTCTCCAAAACACACAAATTCAAGCTACCAACATTTTAGGAGAAGCTAGCACACGGATGTTTGATATAGCTCGAAAACACACGAATTCCAACAACCAACAAAATGTGTTTTTATACAAGTTAGCACACGGTTTCTAGCCGTAGAGGAAGCTTACAACAATAAAGCAATAGGAAAATGGGCCAATTATTTCTATGGCCCCGAAAGTTCAGCGTGTATCTCTATGACCCTTTTTTTTCTTCAAAGTTAGCTTTATGGCCCGAAAAAAAAAAATTTGTTTAGGCTATGGCCTTCCGTTACCTTTTGACACGGCGGTGTTAAGTCTTGGGGAAAAAAGACCATTATACCCCTGGACGGAAAAAAAACTGCAAGGTTTTGTTTCTTTCTTTTTAAATCTGGACAGTCCAAAGTGATTCTAGCAAATCTGAATCAAGCATGCACTTTGCTGTTTGACTTCTAAGAAGAACAATTTGGATCAAAATAAATCAAACACACACCAACCGAGGTGCTGCTCTCGGACTGTTGTGTAAAGTGCACATGGTAACTGAGCACCTGCGTTGGTGAAGCTGTCCCTAGAGATGATCCGACCTGAAGCTCACGAGCAGGGGCTGCACTGCTTGTCTTCGATAATCTAGGACGCACGGCATCAGCAGAAAAGAAGAGCCAACATCTGCACCTTGTCCAGCTACACACGAAAGCACACAACAGATTGCTTGAGAGAGATAAAGGCCAATCACAACAGCGTGCAAGGAATCCTGGAGAAAATCGATTTGAGCTATTTTTCAATCAAAAATCACACACGCATAAACAGGTGTGCTCAGCAATCAGCTCTTGCTATTCTCGGGGCTGGGAACGAAGCTGCCTAGGACGACCCATCAGTCACGAGCATCGACCATAAACTCCGCCGTCAATCGAGCACACACAGCACCAAGGTGCTCTGCGCTTGTGGCGCTGATGCTGACTGATGAATCTAAATCGACGGACAGCACACGAACAGGCCAGAGCTACGAACAGAGAAACGAGCGGTTAATAAATCGAGAAACACTGATTCAAAACAGCACGGCTTGCTCCCAAATTTTAACCAGATGAAATTGACCACATATCTATTCCCCAAAAATCATAGCCTGGAATCAAACAAGAGAGCGAGCCTGGGGCGCTTCGGTCCAGTCAAGGGATAGGCGGGGGTATTTTGGCCATTCTTCCTCTTCAACAGTGGTAACCCTAACAAACTTCCCACCAAATCTAACGGAAGGCCATAGAAATAAACAAAATATTTCTCAGGGCCATATAGCTAACTTTGAAAAAAAAAAGGCCATAGAAATCAATAATAACTTTGAGAGGGCCATATAGATAATTCTCTTTAGGAAAATCTATAGCCGCCCTTTAAATTGCACAACAAGAGTAAGAGAAGAGGAGAAGAGAGAGCTGCAGATGAAGGTTCCTGGAAATGAAAGCAGAGGCATACATATAGTTTATATAAGGAAGTGAGAGGGAAACACAAAAAATGACAACTCCAGTTCAAAGCATCAATAAACTACCTGAAACAGAGAGGCACGCTGCAAAGGCCATTTTCCATGATACTTAACAGGCTGAAGGCCAAGCTTTGCACATTCTCCCTTTCCATCATATACAGTGGTATCTGCATTTACTCTTGCAGTTCCAGTCCTTCCATTGCAAGTACAGTGTCTCAAGCATGTAGATTTGTCAGCAGGTTGGCCATATCGATTGGCACCATACAGTGTTTGATTGAAGTTTCCTTCAGGGAGTCTCTCTTTTGGCATCCTTCCACACAGCTCTGACAAAGACAATGTGAGCATGAGTAACCGGCCAGTGGCGCCCATTTGTCATCAAGTAGGATCAAATTAAGTGCTGGAACAATAATTAGCAAGTCATAACAGCGCTTGACTGTTACTAGATCTAAATAATAATATAGCGGAGAAGCTCCATTCGCCATGCGCAATCTCCCAAAATAGAACAATAACAGGGAGACCTCCAGGTGATGAAAGTCAATAACAGGTGATGAAAGTCAATAACAGAGAGTATAAGACCTCCTTTGGGAGATGACAGAGGAATTCCTCTATGGCAAAATTGAATTTTGTGAAAGCAGGAAATGATGGCAATTAATGTAATGCACCGAGTCTTGCCAAAAAGGTTGCGCTATACGAAATATAAAATAGCGCAATCAACGAAAGGTTGTGTATACGACTTATCTAGGCTCGAGCAGAGAATCCGAAAGTCCTTTCAGACCAGCTACAGGTCTCTAAAATTTTAGAGAATCGTCTTTGGAGAAACGAGGCCGGATGACCCTAGAGACCATGAGCTAATGCTCCTTCGCTATTTACAAGCAACGTTTGGGTGGGACAGCTTGGTGCGGACACTAGGCATGGCTGGTGGCTTTGGTGTAGGGTGCTATGGTCGGGGGGCGGGGTGGTATTGCCCTACTCTGGAGCCGGGAAGTGTCTGTGCAATTGGAGAGCTACGACAAATTGCACATTGACGTCACTGTTCAGGTCAGATGCAATGGCGTTTTACCCGTTTTTATGGTGAATCTAACAGAGAGCTGAGGTACAGAAGTTGGGAGTTGCTGAAATGGTAGAGCACGCAAAGTAATCTACCATGGATTTGTGCAGGGGACTTTAATGAAGTCCTGCGAGCCGAGGAACAAATTGGGGGTCAAGTGCGAGCGGAGCGCCAAATGGAAGGCTTCCGAGAAGCTGCACAAATATGTGGCCTTACTGATCTCAGGTTCATTGGTCTCCCATACACGTGGGATAATAGGCAGCAGGGTGATGCAAACATCAAAGTGCGTTTGGATAGAGGAATGGCAACAGCGGAATTCCTGGACTTATTCCATTCAGTTAAGGTGTGGCATGTACAGACCACTGAATCAGATCACTGTTGTCTAGTGATCGAATGTTCACATAATGGACGAGGAAGACGGAGGAGGAAAGGATTTCGCTACGAGAATATGTGGAGGCGTGATCCCTCATATAACACACTAGTAGACTCGGCGTGGAGATGTTCAGACACACCTGCGTCGTTGCATCAGTTGACAGATAATTTGGGGAGCATCTCAAACTCCCTATCGAGATGGGCTCAGACCACCTTTGGTTCAGTCAAAAGAGAGTTGCAACGCCTTCGCACAGAACTGGAGAAGGTGCGCAGGAACTCCCTACGATCAGGGCCATCGGTGAGAGAAAACAATTGATGTCAAGGATATCGGAATTGTTGACTAGAGAGGAAATCATCATGTTAAAACAAAGGTCCCGAATTGATTGGCTGAAAGAGGGAGATTGCAACACTGCTTTTTCCATGCAAGGGCGCGGGAAAGAGCACATGTCAACCACATTTCAGTCTTGAGAAGGATGGATGGATCTCTAGCAACTAACCAAGAGGAGTTGGAGACAGAAGCTCTGGAGTTTTATTATAATTTATTTACACGCCAGGAGGAGCTGGATCCAGGACCTGTTTTGGAGCATGTTCCCATGAAGGTGACACCCCAGATGAATGACTTGTTATTAAAACCTTTCACAGGGGAAGAAGTGCGGGCAGCAGTGTTCATGATGGGGGCAAGCAAGGCCCCAGGTCCAGATGGACTATCGGCCGGTTTCTATCAACACCATTGGGAGTTGGTGGGGCCGGGAGTGATAACAGCGGTGTTGGACTTTCTAAATGGTGGTGTAATGCCACAATCGGTTAATAGGACAACCATCGTTTTAATCCCAAAGGTTAAATTCCCGCAGGATATGAAGAATTTTAGACCAATCTCCTTATGCAATGTGATATACAAAATCTGCTCAAAGGTGTTGGCAAATAGACTGCGAGGTTTACTTGATGAAATTATTGCAGAAGAACAGAGTGCTTTCGTGCCGGGTAGATTGATTACCGACAATGTTTTGGTGGCATATGAGTGCACTCACTACCTGCAGAGAAAGAAAGGCAAAACAGGAGCATGTGCAATTAAACTTGACATGGCAAAAGCGTACGATCGGGTTGAGTGGGAGTACCTGAGGCAAATTATGTTGAAATTGGGCTTTGCTGAAGGCTTTGTTGAGTTGATAATGAGATGTGTAACTTCAGTCTCTTTTTTTCAATCAAAGTGAATGGAGTTCTTACTGAGAGTTTCAGGCCTTCACGTGGTATTCGCCAAGGTGATCCTATCTCACCCTACCTCTTTCTTCTATGTGCGGAGGGGTTGTCTTGTTTGCTCAAATCTATTGGTCCAGTGTATTTATCCAGAGGTGTTCGCGTGGGAATCCATGCTCCCTGGGTATCGCATCTTCTCTTTGCGGATGATTGCATCGTGTTCTCAGAAGCGTCGCAGAGGGGGGCCGCCAGATTACAGTTGATCCTCGACACATATGGCCGGGGATCAGGACAACTTGTGAACAGAGAAAAATCGGCAGTTTTCTTCAGTAAAAATTGCCTAGAAGAAACAAAGGACATAGTGAGGCAGGAACTACACATTGAGACAGAGGCATTGGCGGACAAGTATTTGGGGCTACCAACAGCAGTGGGCCGGTCCAATGTTGAAGCCTTCGAGTACATGCCTGAAAGAATTAAGGGCATCATCGGTTCCTGGAGTGGAAGGGCAGCAAGCTATGCAGGACGTGAGGTACTGCTTAAATCAGTAGCACAAGCTGTACCAACCTACTCGATGAGCTGCTTCCTTCTTTCCAAAATCACGTGCAAGAAAATGAGAACGGCAATGATGAATTTCTGGTGGGGAGGGTCGGCAGATAACTGACACATTCATTGGCTTCGTTGGGACTGCCTTAATCAGCATAAATCACATGGTGGCATGGGATTAGGGATTTACATTTATTTAACAAAGCTTTGCTAGGTAAGCAAGGTTGGCGGTTGACCACTAGGCCTGAGAGTTTATGTGGCCCGGTCTTGAAGGGACGCTACTTCCTTGATACTAATTTCATGAGGAGCACCCGAAAGAAACGGGCCAGCCAAACCTGGAGAGCCATAATGGCAGGAAAAGAAGTGCTTCAGATGGGCATGATTAAGAGAATTGGTGATGGATCCTCGACGAATATATGGAATGACAGATGGATTCCCTGTCATTTTGATGCCAAACCCCTAACACCGAGGGACGGTCAGGAAGTCTCTATGGTGTCGGACTTGATAACAGCGTCAGGACAATGGAATGAAGAACTAATCAAGGAGATATTTATACCTGTTGATGCAGCGGCGATCGTCAGTATACTGCTAAGAACAACTACGGAAGATTGGTGGGCATGGGAGCCTGAAAAGCATGGTGAATATTCAGTAAAAACAGCTTACAAGAAGCTGTATGACGCACAACAACAGGTGGAGGCCTCAATGCCGGGAGTTTCAGGTGATGCATCTTGGAACCAAATTTGGAAACTCAGTGTACCCCCAAAAGTTAAAGTGTTTTGGTGGAGAGTCCTCCATGAATTTTTACCAGCAAAATCGGTGCTATATCATCGGCACATTGAGCGGACAGTTTTCTGTGAACTCTGCGGAGCGGAGCAGGAAACCATACATCATGTTTTGTTTGAATGCACAATAGCGAGGCTTTTTTGGAGGGAGTTCAGATTGGTGTCAGGTCTGAAATTACCAAGACTGCACCCTAACTGTTGGGCGTCTGACATCCTGCGCCCAGGTGTTTGCTCAGAGAAGGAGAGAAATTTTATCATCATTGGTATGTATTCCTTATGGCAACAAAGGAATCAACGGCGTCATGGTGATCATCAGCTGCCAATCAGGGCAATGGTGCAGTGGTCAGTGGATACGGCCTTTGATTTATGGCAGCTTTCTGAAGCTAAGAAGACAACCAAACCACATGACACTAAGCAAGGGTGGAAAGCACCATTACTGGGCTGGAACAAATGCAACGTTGATGGTGCTTTTATGAGGTTTCTGGATAGGGGGCGACGGGGGCTGTTCTCAGGAACTCGGCTGGAAACTTCATATCTGGACGAGCTCGGTGGTACCCCCATGGCATAGATGCACTGATGATGGAAGTCTTAGCTTGCAGAGATGGTATGATACTCGCAAAAGATGTCGGCGTGGATAAGTTGCAGCTCGAAACCGATTGTCAGGTACTGGTTTCTCTGTGGTCAAGTAAAACATACGAGAGACACTATCTGGCAGCGATCTTCAAAGAGATTGAGGAGATTAGTTTGATTTTTTCTGAATTTATTTTGTTGTATGTCAATCGATCATGTAATCGAGTAGCTGATATGATATGTTAGCAAAGCAAGTCACGGAAGATATCAGGTTTGGGGAGTGGCAATTAGCCCCAACTTGTATTAATCTTCTGATGACTGAAGATTGTAATAAGATGTTTCTAAGCTGAATGAATGAAGCTCTCAATCGCAAAAAAAAAAAAGCAACGTTTGGGTGCATGAATACTCCTTCTCTATCTTCGAAGATTGCTAGGGCAAATGCCCTTCACTGCTTGTGCACAAATACAAGTCCGAGACGCAGCCTGGCCCCTGCATGAAAAAAATCCTAACCCCCACAAGTCAACCTACAAAGCTTCTGCCATACATTGTGGCTGTCTGACATTTCACGAGCTAATCTTCTCTTGCTTTTCAGTACGACGGAATGGTATGTGATGAGTCAGGTTCATAAGGTGCTTCGGGTGCGAAACGACAAAGGAAGAAAAGCAGGCAAAAGATCAAAATCTAACTCGGCCGGGCCAACAAGAAACGAAAAGCGTTGAGGTGCTAATTTCGCCTCTACCTAAAAAAATTGGAGGAAGTTGGAGCCAAAATAACATATAAGTGTTGAGGGTCCGTAAAAGCGCCGAGGGGGTTCGCTTTGCCTCTATTCGCCCCACGCCTCAAAAACTTTGGGGAGAGTTGGTGCCATGATAGTATAAAGGCAATGAGGCTCATTTCGCCTTTGTCCACACCATCAAAAAAGTTAGCCAATGACTTGAATATTAATAATAAAAATAATAAAATGAAATCAACAATCCAACAGCCCCATCGTCGCCTTTTTAAAACTTTCGCCATTGATTCGACGTCCGTTGAGCTGCCCTTGGTATCTTTGACTTATCCATCGCCATCCTTGAAAGAATATAATAGGCGCCAACCGGGGAAGTTGCTGCAAAGCGCATTAGATAAGCAATCCGCCCAATGAAAGAGGCTTTGCCTAGCGCCCGTGAATGAGGGTTTGAAGACACGCCATGATCATCTACAGCTACTTCGCCAACGCCAACCACTTTGCCCACCTTCATTGTCTTGAGAGGAGCAAGCTACCAAGGATGTGACTAGGAGGCGCGAGCAAAGGGATCCATTGAGGACTATCTAAAGAAAAGTTGAAGACTATCGAGACACAAAACAGTCCTGAAGCTATTCATGTGTAGAAAAAAACATGTACCAGAATCTGAGCTGCAATTGGGACCACTACACCTTGTTGTATTCAGCTATTGGGTTTTGTACCTTCATTCAAAACTGAATAGTTGAGGGTCTACTATGGGGGTGTTGTGTGTTGGTGATCCCCCATTGATGTGTTTATGTCCCAATTGTACACCTTGGGAATTATCCATATGATGTTAGGTCCATTTGTAGCCCATAGTGACATTTTGTAAATACCAAATTTTATCGTGGGTAATAAAGAGAACAACCCCTTTCACCTTGTATATAAAAGGGGGAAAGGGGGAGGAGGAGGAGAAGGAAGAGGAGGTCGGGTGCTCTCTTTTCTCTCTTAACCCCTTTCACTCTAACTTCCTTCCTACGAAGTTCTTAATCTAGTGCATCATTAGTTCAATGAAGAATCCCCGCAATGTAAATATAGTTCAGTTCAATGCAATCTAATGAATATATTTGTGCATGCATTAGTATGTGTAGCATTTGTTATTTCTTACTTCTAAGCACTGGTTTTGCTTACCTTTTTTTGTATGTGTTTGGATTAGATGGGCCCATATCGAACCGATGGGATCAAATATTTATTTTGAGTTTTGTGTATATCATTTGTGTACAATATATATGCAGTTGTCGGGAGTTTTTTTGAGATGATTCTTGTTACGTTCGACGAATTCAAATTTTGACCCCGTCCCCTATAAAAAAATGCCCGCCTCCCATCCATGTCCAAAGACCACCACCACAAATACGGCCCCGATCGATCTGATCAAGCTTGCTTGGAAGCACGTATTCCAATCGACGACCGATCGAAGCCGCACGCTTTCCTCGATCGCCGGGCTCTCACCGACGACGACTTACATGGCGGCATCCACGGAAGGAGTCGACGACCTCGCGGTGCGGCGTCTTCGACTTTGACATCATCCAAGCCTCGGATTTGGTGGACGACCTCGACATTTACATCTTCGGCGACTTTTGACGCCATCGGCCTTGGATGATTTGGACGACCTCGACCGCGACATCATCCAAGCCTTGGGTTTCGGCATGCCGCCGCCGCCCCGACGACGAAGTTCCAAGGCAAAGACTGCTGCGGCTCCTCGCCAACTTTTCCATTGTGGATATTGTTAGCCACCGCAGCATGGCGGCGAAGATGATGGCGACGATGACGACAGCGCCGCGACGATACCAGTGCGGCCCGGCTCCTCGGCGGGGCTGGTGGGCGAATTGATGACTCCTACGCCGACGGGCGGAAGAGGACGGCGCGGGGTCGTTGTCGGGCCGAGTTTTTACGCCACACTGACGACGGTCCTCGGGCGCCGGCGGCGGGGACGCCGCCGCCGGCCCGTGCCATGTTGGCATACGTGGCCGACGTGGAGCGATTCCTCCCGAACGATGACGACGCACCGCGGCGGGCGAACAAGTGGAGGAGGACCTTGCGCGGCGTCGAAGACTACTTCGCTGGTAACCAGCTACTTGCTACCATCGCTAAGGTGGCGGCGGGCCATGCCGAGCCACGCCGACGGAGAGGAAGAGGAGAACGCCAACGTTCTTGCCACGCGAGAGGACCAACAATCGGCCTCGAGGAAGCGCGCAAGGTATGAGTGATGATCTTTTTTAGGATCAAGCTTGTAACTTGCATGGATCTTTTTCTTTTGCAAGTATAGTGCAACAGTTTTTTCGCTGGCTTCGTATCACATGACCCATCATCAAGTTTTAGAATCTTGGCAATGCTTAGCTAGCAAGTAAAGGAGGAAGAGGAGGGGAAGAGGCTGCCGAAAGCATGGTTGTGAAAGACTCAATCTAGGCACGCTAGGGGGCATTCTTGGTGGTCAGATGGAGCATAAACGTTTGTAACTGAGAAAGAATGTTCAAAGAAGTTTGAGGAGAAGGTGGTACGTAGGCGTGAGTTGTTGTGGGTGTCAAAGTCGAAGGTAGGGGGGCGGTGGCGGCTCTGGCAAAGGGCAGGAAAATAATTCTTTATTGCTTGTCCCTAAGAGATTACATCCTCTTTGTTTATATAGACTTATATCTCAAGCAATCTCTAAAGGTTTCATTATAGATTGTAATAACTTTTACAAGCAAATCCTTATTTTTTTTCCTAATATGAGATTTCCTTATAGAGTGAAATGTCCCCTTCACACCAAAAAGTCCTAATCTTATCCTAATCGAACTCTTACTTTAATTACCGAAGAAGTCACGGAGGCGGGCGGGGGCGACACGCGGGCGGGGCGGGGCACCCCTTTGCCGCCAAGGGCCCCTTGGGCCGGGTCACCTAGGCCCCATCCTTTGAGGCGTGACTTCTCCCCCCTCCGACCGGCGCATCCTCGCGCTGGATGAAAGTCCACTCTTTGACACCCGAGTAAGGTTTGGAGTACCTGCATGATTAGCTCAACACTTAGGATTGACTTCTCGTGCACTGGGTTGGCGAGGATCATGTTCTCCCTGGTCCAGACGCGAACCCCATGAGGTAGTGAAGGTTGGCGAGGATCATGTTCTCCCTCGTGCACTGATGCACCGCATGCCCCTGCGGTGTTGTAGTCTCTCGGTGGGCGGCCAGAAGCAGCTCCCTTGGAATCCTAGCTTCAAGGTGCTGATCAAGCATGTCGCAAGGGGGACTCTCTAGGATCATGAAGCGGTCGTGGGGCGGTGGCGTGATGAAGACTGGCATGAGGTGCCAGATGGTATAGTGTTGACCAATTGGCCAACCATTTAACCTTCCTTGAAAAAGGCACTTCAGGGGTGGTTTAGTTAAGAAATCGGCCCTAAAAAGAAGTTTTTAGGAGTGGTTGGTTTACGACAAACAAACTATATTTTCAGGGGGCAATCAAGCTTTATAACAACTACCCATAAACAAAGTTTCTAGATGTAGTCTCCATAATGAAGTTGTCCTCCTTGAAACAAGTTTTTCAATGATGTCTGTGCAATGCAATAACAACTGAAATATATCATGTTTAGTATAAGTCCTGGAAATACTGGGTACGGATGACAAGATACTCAAGGAGGTGGATGTGCCTAATGGTAGTATGATGACCGAGTTTGGGAATGAGCAGATGATGGAAGATGGGTTTTTTGGATGACATGTCCGATCAAGATAACCCGAGCCAAGGATGGCAATCTCCTAAGAGCAAGAACTCTAAGAAGAGGAGGAAGAAAAAGGTGGTGGTAGCTACAAGAACAAGCAATAGGGTCCCTAGGGATGGGGTCCCCATTGCTACTAAAGCCGCTAACTGTGCTAAGGCAAGAGATCTTATGTCGTACTACATCTTCTTCTAACCCATTTATCGTTCTCAACAATGCAGATATTGCTAGTTTATTAGCTATTATCAATGATCTAAACCTAGAAGTAGAAAACCAAGAGGAACCAATTAATATCTTTAGGGTTGAGGAAGTTGCTAGGGTAGCCATTGCTAAAACAAGATATAAAGCTTACTTAGAAAAATGTAAAGACAGACATGCTGTTAGTCCTAATATGATCAATCTGACTTAATGGCCATGGACGCCATTGACAACAGACTTAGAGATGGTCTCGACCCATCCATGGGGGAATGGACAATAGTGACCACAATGTTGAAATGGAGCATCCGGATAATATTGAGGATCATGTTTTGGAATGTTAGGGATCTAGGTAAATCATATAAAAGAGGCATCATCTTAAATTATATCCTTCAAGAAAACTTAGATATTATTGGAATCTAGGAAACCATCAAACAAGACTTTTCTCTGACCAAGAGTTGAAAGAGATGTTCCTGGCCTTTAGATTTTGCATGGAGATGGACTCCTCGCAAAAGGTCATTCTGAATTTTGATGGGAATTAAGACAAACAACTTTGAGATGGAGCGGATTCATATGTCTAACTTTTTCCTAGGTGTTCTTCTTAGAAATATGCTATTTGACCATAGGTTTTGGCTTTTGATAGTTTATGGTCCTGCACAACATAATCTTTCTATTAGTTTTATCCTAGACCTGTCTAACTTTTGCACAAAATGAAAGCTTACCTATCCATTTGGGAGGTGTCTTCAACTTGATTAGGAGTAAGAAAGACAGAAATCAAAGTTAGGGTGACCCTAAACTAATGGATCTCTTTAATGACTTTATTGGTAATTTTCTCTTGAGAGAAATCTTTGTTAGTGGTGCCAAATTCACATGGTCCAATAACTAGAAGGACCCAACCATGGTCAAACTAAATAGAATTCGGATTCTCGCTTAGCCGGGATTTGAAATATTCTAACTGTTCTTCTTGGTCTAAAGCTAGAATTGGATCAGATCATACACCACTAATACTGGGGAGCAAGGAGCTCCTAAGTCCAAATACTTCTTCTTTGAAGAAAAATGGATCCACCAGGAGGGGTTTTATGACATAGTTAAATCTAGGTGGGAGATCATAAAAGATAGGTATGATCCTTGGACATATTCTATGGATATTTGGCATGGATGCCTGCAACTCCTTAGAAAGTTCCTTAGTGGTTGGAATCTACAAAGGATTGGCCAACAGAAAAAGGTTTTGGATGACATTACAAAAAGAATTGAAAATATTGACTCTATGGTAGAATAGTGTTGAGTTACACTGAGTGGGAGGAAAGACTGCTGCTTGAAATGGAATTTGAACATGTAAGTAGAATTGAGGAGCTTCAATGGAAACAAAGAGTTGGTAAGAATTGGATTTTGCAAGGAGATGCAAATACCCAATTCTTTCACCAATTTGTGAATGGTAGATGGAGGAAAAAGACTATTACTAGGGTGATCTAGGAGAGATCAGGGGCAAGGTGCCATATTTGATCATATTGTCAAGTTCTATAAAGGTTTATTTGGGGAAAATGAACCTTGCTCTATTTCTCTAAAACAGGACTTCTGGCCTAATGAACTCACTTTAGTTGATGAGGATAAAGTAGATCTGATTAAACCTTTTTATCATGGAAGAGATCAAAGGAGTAGTGACAGGCATGAGAGAAAATTCAGGCCCTAGTCCCAATGGGTATGGGGTTGTTTTCTTCAAACATTTCTGGGACATCATCAAAGAGGACCTGGGGGCAATGTTCAAGGACTTTATAGTTTAAATCAGCTAGATATAAAAGGCTCAACTATGGGGGCAATGTTCAAGGACTTATTGACCTGTGCAGCGCAACAACAAGTTGCTAGGAAATTTCTGCTCCTCAAGGAATGATTCAGTTTTATATAATTGTCATTTGAAAAAAAAATCCAGGTTCATTTAAGAAGGACATATTGGGTCCGGTTTGCAGGTTTTGGATAAGTTTAAAAGGAGCAGTTCGAGTCGAGGCATATTGTTCGTCGCATTGTTTGTATGGCCTCATGTTTTTTCAGATATTAATCAATATCTTGGAAATTGTTTTTGTGCAAAAATCATTCCTTCTCCGTTTGCACATTTCTCTCTTCTCGGTCATCATGTTACATGTGCACGCACGAGTACATGCGTACGTTACCTATGCTCTTATACACATACGCACGCACGTACCATCATGCGGTCATCTGAGCTTTCAATCCACGTCGCTAGAGCATGCATGGTGCCATCAACTGATCATTGCTTCTCCTGGTCTCCTCGTCGTCACGATTGCTCTCGATCTCATCGTCAGTAGAGCGTGCTGTGATGATCACCGGCCGCTTAGTATCCTTGGAACTGAGGTGGCGGTGGCGACGCGTACTGCTGAGCCATGATCGGTGGCAAGATGACTTCCTCAAAAGCCGGTGGTGGAGGTAATGACGGTGCTGGTGGAGGCGGCGATGGGACAACCGGTGGAGGTGGCGAGCTCACCAGAGCAGGTGGTGGTGGAGAATGGACCGGTGCTGGTGGAGGAGGGGACTTCACTGGAGGAGGCGGTGAGCTTACAGGTGTTGGTGGAGGTGGGGAAGCCACCGGTGGTGGAGGTGGAGATCTTGCCGGAGTTGGCGGTGGAGGTGATATCACCGGCGGAGGTGGAGATCTCACTGGAGGTGGTGGCGAGCTCACTGGAGCCGGTGGAGGAGGTGATTTTATAGGTGGTGGTGGTGAGTGGACCGGAGCAGGTGGTGGAGGCGATTTCACCGGAGGTGGTGGCGAACTCACCGGAGGTGGTGGAGGAGGTGATTTTGCAGGAGGTGGTGGTGGCGAGTGGACCGGAGCAGGTGGTGGAGGGGATTTCACTGGAGGTGGTGGCGAGCTCACCGGAGCCGGTGGAGGAGGCGATTTTACAGGTGGTGGTGGTGGTGAGTGGACTAGAGCAGGTGGTGGAGGGGATTTCACCAGAGGTGGTGGCGAGCTCACTGGAGCCGGTGGAGGAGGTGATTTTACCGGCGGTGGTGGTGAGCTGATTGGGGTAGGTGGTGGAGGGGAGCTCACTGGAGGCGGCGGCGAGCTCACTGGAGCCGGTGGAGGCGGTGATTTCACAGGTGGTGGAGGGGATTTGACCGGAGGTGGTGGTGAGCTTATGGGAGCCGGTGGGGAGGTGAGTTTACAGGTGGCGGCGGCGAGCTTACCGGTGTTGGAGGACGTGGTGATTTCATTGGCGGTGGAGGTGATCTCACCGGCGCTGGTGGTGGCGGAGATCTAACTATGGGTGCCGGAGGTGGAGGTGATTTTACTGGTGGTGGCGGTGAACTTACCGGAACCGGCGGTGGTGGAGGGGATTTGATAGGTGGGGAGGCGAGCTAATGGGCGCCGGTGGGGTGGTGGTATGGACTTCTTTGGTGCTGGCAGCAACGACGGCTCATCTCGACTAGCTTCTGGTGGCGTTTCAACAACCTTCTTCGCTGGTGGTGCAGGCCCCTTTGGAACAGACATTGGTGCGGCAGTCGACGGGGTGCGCGAGCACAGGCGCGCACCCGGAGCCGGCTTCTGCTGCGGGCGTCCGCCACCGAGGCAGTTGCCGCTGTCGTCGAGCGCCACCGGCGAGTCCTCGGACGGCACGCACGCCGCCGCCTCGACACTGAAGAAGTTGTGCGCGAAGCTGAAGTTGGCGAGGGCCGGGAGCTTGCAGACGCGCTCCGCCACGGCGCCGGCGAACTGGTTCCGCGACACGTCGAGCTGCTCCAGCCTGGCCATGTTGACGAGCCCCTCCGGCAGCGTGCCGACGAGCGCGTTCCCGCTGACGTCCACCACCGTGGAGTTGACGAGGTCGGCGATCTCCGGCGGGATGCAGCCATCGAGGCGGTTGTTGAGGAGCACGAGCTGGTCGAGCGTGTCGGCCCATGCGGCCGACGCTGCGAGGGATGCATCCGACGAAGGCGTTGTTGGCGAGCACCACGACGGTGGCCGTGGAGCGCCCAAGGTGTCCGGGATGAAGCCGACGAAGCGGTTGCTGTTGACGAAGATGGCGTCGAGGTCCTTGTCGAAGAGGTGCGGCGGCAGGGCGCCGTCGAAGTCGTTGAAGCGGAGGTCGAGGTACTTGAGCACGGGGATCTGCAGCACGACGTCGGGGAAGCCGCCGACGAAGCGGTTGTTGCTGACGTCGAGCTCGTGGAGGAGCGCGAGGCGGCTGAAGCTCTTGGGGATGATGCCGCAGAAGCGGTTGGAGTTGATGTGGAAGAAGGCGAGGTCGGTGAGCATGCCGAGCCCGCGGGGAGGTAGCCCGCGATGTCGCCGCCGTTGAGGTCGACGCCCGCGACGACGGTGGTCTTGTTGTCGTCGAGGGCCGGGACGCACGTGACGCCGAAGTAGGAGCACACGTCGGCTCCGACCCACCCCCCGTGAAGTTCCTGGGGTCGGAGTAGATGGCGCGGCGCCAGGCCTGGAGCGCGGGCGTACGCGCGGCGCAGGCGGTCGTTGGCGAACGTGACGTCCACGTGGATGTCGAACTCGAAGTCGTCGGGGAGGTCGCCGTCGCCCTCCCGCAGGGACAGCAGCTGCCGCCGCGAGTTGTCGGCGTCCGAGAGCGCCGTGGCCGCTGTGGTGGCTGATGCCGCGAGCAGGATAATGGCGGCGAGGTAGACGACGAGAGCGAGGCGGCTGCTGTCGTTCCGGCAGCGGCGGTGGCGGCGAAGGCGAACCACCGCGGCCGTGGTGCGGCAGGCGGCCTCCATTGTTGGCAGGCGAGGAAGGGGCAGTGCGGGAAGCCACCCTTGCAGGGCTTCCTATATGGATGGGGCAAAGATATAGCCTGCGGCGAGGAGAGACGTCATGGCCGAGCTGGCGTGCGGCGGCGCGCGTGCGCCGGAGGTCCCCGTTGCGGTCTTGTGGTTGCTGCTTTTTGGCGGGAAAAAAGGGATAGCTCTGTTCCTCTCTTCTGTCTTCTATCCTCTGTTCCTAAATTTGGCCGCGGAGACGACGAGCGCGACGATGGTACCGAAGAGAACGCCCAAGCCCTGCATGGCGAACACGGCGGCGATGAAGGCGCCGCGGGTCTTCTTGTTGGCGTACTCGCTCGGTGGCGCCCAGCGGGTAGTCGCCGCCGATGCCGAAGCCGAGCCAGAAGCGGAAGAAGCAGACGGAGCAGAGCGCCATGAGCCCCGCCTCGCGCCATCGTCGCGCCGCCGCAGTCGAGCAGAGGTGCATGGTTCGGCCGCCGGCTTGCTGCTCTTGGGCCACATTAATTCATATTTCAGTTTCAACTGTCTACCGCTCGTCGCTGGCGCATAATTAAGCCTGCATGTTCTGGTATGATGATGAACCCTGTTCCCCCCCTCAATAGAAAGCATTTGTTACCGTTTGTTTTAGGTAAAAATGTGTTGTAGATGGATTAGAGAGAGTTTCAATAAAAATCCTGCCAATTTTATTTTTTAAAGCTAGAAAATTTGTTTAAATTCCCGAAATTTTGCATTTATTGGCAAGTGCCGAATTTTATTCCTACCGGTATAATAATCCCTTTGTGCTGATGTATTGGTGGAAACGGCATACACTACAATGACTACAACATCAGTATATACATACTTGGTTAGTACATGTAGGTCGTGGGTTCAGATCATTGGTAGTTTAATTTAAATTCCATAAAAAATTTGGTTGAATTCGTGTGTATTTAGTACTGTCTATCACACAATTTATACCCACAATTGATATCCTGAAACTGGCCTTAGTGACGGTGTAACAAAGAATTTGGAGTTTAACAAATCGTGTTATCTTTTTGGATTATGCGTGCTGTCCTTGTGCAGCAAATTTTCATCGAAAAATCCGAAATTTCGCATTTCTCGCTGGGTCCCGATCGAATGAAATTTGAAAATTTTTAGCCGAATTTGGCCCGCGCCCAAATTACACGCCGAAATGGGCCAAAACTCAAGATCCCGCCGGCCAGCCCATATACACTTCACACCTTTCCTTCTGTTTCCCACCCCCCAAAAAAAAAAAAAAAAAATCGCTACTCCTACTCCTGACCCCGCCGCCTGCGCCGCGCCGCCGCCCCGTCTCCCGACAACGACGCCACGCTGCGTGGCTGCGCAGCTGCCTGCCTGCCTCGCTTCCTGCCAGTGCCGCGTGGCCGCCCTGCCCCGCCTCCCGCCATAGTCGCGCCGCCGCAGTCCGGCAGAGGCCAAAGGTGTGTAGCGGCTGGCTTGGCGCGGGCTCTGGTCCGCGGTCCCCATGGCCTCACCCGCACGCATGGTTCGGTCGCCGGCTTGCTGCTCTTGAACTGTCTACCGCTCGGGCTGGCACATAAGCCATGTTCTGGTATGATGACGACCCCTCCCCCACCACCCCATCTCAATACAAAGAATTTGTTACCGTTTGTTATTATATATGTAAATGTGTGTAGATGGATTAGAGAGAGTTTCAACTAAAAATCCTGTTAATTTGTTTTTAAAAAGTTTGAATTGGTTTAAATCTCCGAAATTTCTGAAATTCCCAAAATTTCACATCTATGGGCAGGTGCCGATTTTTCCCCTTCTGCCGGTATAATAATCATCTGGTTACTACATCCGTATATACATATCTGCTTACTACATATCGGTCGTAGGTTCAGCTCATTGGTAGTTTAATTTTAAATTCCATCAAATTCTGTTGAACTCATGTGTATTTAGTGCTGGCTATCATGCAATTTATACCTACAATTTATCATCTTAATTATTGCTAACTAGAACATACCCATACGCTGCAATGGGACGCACAACTTAAAAATTGTGGTGATCGAAGTGGCTGGGAAGATGGGTTGAGTCGCCAAAGAAGAATAAAGAACTAAGTTCTCCTTATCTTTTGTTGTGGATCATTGTTTGATCGTTTGAACCTTATTATGCGTTTTGTTTAGCGGTGTTTGGTCTATGTGTCTTTGAGCTATACTGAACGGCTATACTCATTCATGTGTGGATGGAGGAGACCTGAGTACGTTTTATACCTGAATCTAGAAAGAAAAATATACGACAACACTTTGTTGTTGTGACACACATTTTCTAAAGCTTAAGCATATATAGAACACATAAGGTCAACTTACAAGCGAAATGTCGCACTTATTACAGATGGAACCATACCCGATGATGATCCGGACAAAATAAACCCCAGAAGCACATCCGAATACATGAGCATGGGACACCCGGAACAGCCACATGTCCCAGATATATGCTCAAAGCACACTCATACCATAAGATAATCAAGCGTGCAGGCAAGCAGGCATGCTGTCCAAATCAAGAGGAAAGCCACACACACACACGACAATGGAAATCCAAATCGATACATAAGCACAGCGGCACACAGGTGCTATACTTAAGCATGCATGCATGCACACAACCGCAGACACACACAGTCCCTTTGCAGGAGGGGTAACAGACACAAAGACACACACAAGCACAAGGCGCACCGATAGTATGCACACAAAAGGGTCCAGCAGCCCTGGAAATCAGTGATGAGTGTTGAGAACTGAGATGAATGGAAAGTGAATTCCTTGCAATTAAACCTTTCCTTATCCAACTAGCCTCGACTCTTGGTCTTCAAAAAGCAGGAGATTAGTGGACATCCTGTATCATCGCCCTCTTCTTCTGTTGCTTGGCTTTGTTGCGGTGGCTTCTTGTGTGTAAGAACAGGTTTCCCTTCATGTGCTGCAATTTCTTTCCTCACCTGATAAGGCACATATTCACCAAAGCACTCGATCTCCTTCAGCTTCAGAAGATTGCTGATGCCAGAGAGAGACTCCATCTTGCTAAAGGACCAAACGATCCTCAGTAGCTTAGGAGCAGCTGATTCGTCGGCGAAGCTGATGCTGTCGATATTATGACACTTGACAATGAGAAGGTCAAGGATTGGGAACTCATCTTTGTTGAAGGTTAGCTGGCTTTCATCATAAGAATTGTCTGATAGCTCTAGGCAGCGTAGGCTTTTTGATTCTTGCCAAGTTCATGTATATCTTCTTGCTTCAGGTGAGTATTTTGAAGGGTCATCTTGGTAATATGATTGGCCTTGTAAAAGAACGGGAGAAGGAACTTGTCACCCTTCAACTCAACCTCATTCAGTTTTGGAAGGTCACAGACTCCAGTAAGCTCGGACCTTTTGTCATCCAAGGACAGAATGATCTTCTTCAGCTCAGGTGCTGCTTCAGTTTCAAAGATGATGTCGGTCCTTTTGGAGTCCTTAAAGTGAAAGCACACAAGATGTTGGAATTTGTCCTTCTTGAAGGTGAACCTGCTCTCTGTGTATTGCTCAGGAACTATATTCCTCTCAGGATTTTGCTCAGAGACTCTACTCTGAGTGCCTAGCTCAGTAGCTCTTGTATTGGTGTTTTGCTCATCAGGGTCTGTGCTCTGAGTGTCTTTCTCGGCAGCTGCTCTGCTCTCGGTGCTTTGCTCATCAGGGGCTCTGCCTTGGGTGTAATGCCCAGGAGCTCCACTCTCTGCATTTTTCTTGGGGGCTCCACTTTGAGTGTTTTGCTCGTCATCTCTGCTCTCAGTGTGTTGCTCAGGAGCTGCTTCGTCATGACAAAATGAAAGAAGAAACTGGTTGGCTTCTAACTCAAGCTCCTTGAGTTTTGGAAGGTTGTCGATGCCACAAAGAGACCTTATGTTGGTGAAGGACAAGACGATCTTCTCGAGCTCTGTAGTTGCTCCATCTTCAAAGTTGATGTCAGTCCCAGTCGTGCTTGCTTTTCCATCTGTCATGTCAGGACCCTCAACAAGAAAGTACTTGAGTTGCGGAATTCATCCTTGTTGAAGGTGAGTTTTGTCTCACTATATGCAGTGGGTCGGAGCCTGAGAGAGCATAATTTGGGAAGCATAGCAAGAACCATTAGGCTTTTCTGTTCCAACAAGGTGCCGCTTAGAGTTACCTTGGCAAGATCATCGCAACCTTTGGCTAATGATTCAAAAGCTGCACTTTTTCTGTGTGTGTGACTTCGTTGATGGTTAGGCTCTCAAGCTTGCGAGTTTTGTTTCGCCAAATCTCCATATTCTCTTGTAGTAGTCTCTTTCCGCTAGAGGGTACTTTCTCAGTTTTGGTGATGGGTGATATAGTGACTGAAAGAGACAAAAGGCACTCATGAAGGTCACTAATAGCTCAAACAACGTCCTGAGGTGATTGTAGTTGTCTTGGATAACCACACCGAGCTTCCTCAGTTGCCATAGTTTTCTTATTTCATTCAAGTCACTGCCATCCCCTGAAGCTTTGACAGTGGACAGTACCTCCAAATTTTCCATCCTATCGATTTGGTTGGGAATCTGGACAGCGGAGCATGACTTGGCACACATTCCTGAACTTGAATCAACACGATCCGCAAAGCAAGCGCCTCAGATTCAGGAGCAGGACATTTCTTGTGGCATTCTCAGGCACCCTTTGTCTGCCGGATATCCAAGACCTCAAGCTCATGGAGGTTGTTGATTTCAATGGGCAGTTTGGTAACATTTGTTCGCCTAAGGCTCAAATACTTGAGAAGTAATATCTTGTTGCATATGTCCTTGAGGTACTGATTCTTGTCAAAACAGTTGACGCCTTCCAGGTCTAGCACCTTGAGCAATGGCAATTGTGGTGAATAATTGGGGAGCCGGCGCACAAACTTGTCAATGCTGTCAGTGGCACGGAGTCGGAGGCCACTGAAGATGGAGAAGTGGCTTGCCCATTGATCTGACAGGCGTGCATCCAAAATGCGCTCTTTATTTGCGATCTTGCTGATGAACACATGGACTTGATCACCTACAATGCAGCTCTTGACCTTTCCTGCAGTACCAATGTCACAAGGCAAAACAAGTCTCCTTTTGACGAGAGCCTCAAAACATCGCTCAGCATAACGCACAGTAGTGCTCCAGTCTTGCTTAGTTATCAGCCCTTCGGTGACCCACCGTCCCTATTAAGGTCGACCTCCTGATGTTGTGGCCTTGAGGGAAGATAGCAAGGTACAGCAAGCAAGTCTTGTATTCTCTGGGCAGTTCTTTGTAGGAGAACTTGATCATCTTCTTAGCTTTATTGCCCAATGTCTTTTGGGGAACCAGGTCTTGATGCAACTTGCACAGTTCCTGGTAGCTCCTGTTGGGATTAGCATAAAGAGCGTCTTGCGAAGATCTTCATGCAAAATTCATGATGACAACTCTCCAAGATGTTACGGAGGATCTGAGGGTTGTAGCCGCTCATTTCCATTGTTCACCCGTTGCTCTGTAAGCTGGAGCACAATATCATAGTAGAGGCCAACGAGAGAACAGGTTACTGGCTCCCCAGGTGGATTGCAAAATTCTTTGGCCTTCTGGCTATTCTTTGTGGACACAATCACTGCGCTGCCGGCAGCGCAGCCTAATAGATTCAAAGCATATCTGGTCTCCTCCCAATGGGACACAAAGTCTTCATCATCTTGGAGGATAATCAGAGTCTTCTTATCCTTCAGGTGCTTGTTAATCTTGTCCACTACCCCTTTATTACGCAGCTGATCTATAATCTCCCGCTTGATATCAGATAGCTTTATCTTGGTTTCATTGATAGCAGTAGCGACAGCACCACTAGCCTTAGCAGCCTCCGCAGAGATATCCTTGATTTTCTCCCTGGTTTGTTTGATTACAGCTTCAGCAGCAGCAGCAGCAGTACTATTGGCGACTTGATCATGGCCATCCTGCTCCTGCTCCTGCTGCTGGATGCTGCCTGTGCCAGAGTTGCCTTCTAGTTGCTGCTGCTGCTGCTTGGGAAGAAGTTTCCAGATGATGTCCAGTGTAATCCTGTGGTTGTGGATTATTTCTTTGATGTGATCCTCGCTCAGTGTAGTCGCAGTCGAGCTGGTTGAGGTGGAGGCTTCCTTGGCCTGTGGTTGGGGGGTGTTGCTCTCCCGGAACACCTTCTTCAGGATATCCTTATATTGGGTATCATCGAGACATATCTGGGGCTTAGCCTTGAATTCTTGTTCCGTATTGCTAGTTGGCTTATCCTTGACTTGTTGTTCCGTAGTACTAGTTGCCTTAGTCTCGGCTTCTTGTTCCATGTGAGTTTGCAGCTTGGAGGCAGTTTCCAACATGGCCTCATCCCAGGATGGAGGCAAACCCGTGTCAACCGCTTCCTGCAAGAGCCGCAGTACATAGAGCAGTACGCCTAAACGTTTATCTGCCATGCTCGTCATCAAGTTCTTGGATGATCCTTCGAATATGTTGCTATCGACTCCTTCAATCTTCTTCTTGATATTTTCAATCTTGGCATCGATATCTGGAATCATATCCGAGATTTCGTTTTTTGAGATCTTGTTTGTAGCGGTAAGCTTGCCGTCGAGGATCCTTTTCCTTGCTGCTGCTGCTGCTGGTGGTGGTGGTGACTTCTTTGCCTTGCTGCTGCTGCTGCTGGTCCTCAACCTTATCGCCGCCTTCTACGACTTCTTTGCCTCCTTGCTGCTGCTGCTGCTGCTTGCATTTATCCTGTTCCAGCTTCTGCTCCTCCTGGATCTCGCATTCACGTAGGATGTAGGCGAGAATCTCTGAGGGTAGAAGCGAAGATCCCCTCGGAAGTGCAAATCTGGAAGATTGATCCAGACCTTGCGCTTGAAATGGCTGGTGGCCAAATTCAAAGACTCAAGGCGCGATGGCGCCAGCGTTCTTGGCATCATTTGGCGCAACAATGGCAGTGGATGCTATTGCCACCTCCTTGGTCTTGGATTGCAACTCTAGCCAGCTTGCCAGCTTCTCAGCGCAGTAGTCCTCCACCTGAGGACGAGGTTCTTCTAGTAGGGCTCTTGGACGGGGATCGGAACCGTCAGTCGCTGCTACTTCTGCCGCTTTATCCTCTTCCTCGTCGTCATCATCCTCCTCTTCTGCGGCCGCAAGCGCCGCTGTAGCATGAGGTGACCACCACGATGGCGGCAGCATAGATGCTGCTGCCTCGGCAGGCCCTCCCGCGCGTCTTTCCGCGGGATCTCCACACCGTACCGCAACCGCCTCTTGCCGACATCCCGCGCCCGCTGCTTGAGCTCACGCAGCCGGGTGGCTGCGCTGTGCTGGGCAACCATCTTGTGCACCTGCAGCCAGTCAGGCCACCGGAGGTAGCGCCAGCGCCGCCCCTGGCACGGTATACCGTGTGGTCACCGCACCGGTGGTGGAGGTGGAGCTCGATGAAGTCGCTGCAGTCGCGGGCGAGGTCACGGACCTGCTTCATCCACGTGCGCACCTGCTCGTTGTGCCCGCCGGCAGGACGAGCCGCCCTGGCCAGGTGCTCCAGGAAGCTCTGCATGCTCTCCATCTCCTCCTTGATGAACTCCATGTCGCCCCGACGTTGCTCAGCAGCAGTGCTTCGTTCCGGAGGAGGCCCAGCAGCGAGCTCACGGCGCCTGACGCGAGCTCAGCCATTGCGGCCGGAACAGACCCTACCCCGGTGTCCGCACCCCTTGCCTCTCACCGGCCGGCTAGCCGGTGTGTCTCCACTCCAGCAAAGGTACGGTAGATAGGCTTAGACTAGTTTAGCTGAGCTAGCTAGCTGTTCGTCGTCCAATAGAGTGGATGACTTAATTAGGAGCAACACATGTTATTGCATCTTGTGTGGGTGTGTGGATTACTTAATTAGGAGCGACATCCTCTACTCTTTATTCCTTGATGCATATGCCCATGCAAAAGGAATGTAATCAGGCGTGGGAAAAGAGAGAATGTCGAACCAGTAAAGCAGGACCTTCTCTGTTCCTTTATCTAAAACAAAGTAAAGCATTGTCTGGCAGTCTAGCACAACACCAAAACAGATCGCTGCACAACTAGTGATCTCTATCCTTCAAATTAACGAGATCATGAACACTAGAGACTCGTGTCTCTCCATCCTTTTCCCTTTATTCTTTGATATAAAAATCCCTCAGACTTATGTCCCTAGCTATATCCCCTTTTTTTCCTTTATTCTCTTTTTTTGAAAGAATTTTTCCTTTATTCTGTTTACCCCCCTTTTTCCTTTATTCTCTTTTTTGGAAGAATTTTTCCTTTTCTTCTTTTTCCCCCTTTCCCCTTTATTCTCTAGTACAGCACATCTGTCTCCTCTATCTAAACCAGGAATTCATCGGTTGAGGCAAGCAACAGCGTACCCCTAAACCATGCGTAAAAATATCAAGAAAATACCATTAGAAAAGTGCATTCTATCGACAAACCTACACGCTCATTCACTGCTACGAAATTAAATTTAGGACATATTATTAACCAAGGTGGTCAAAAATTATTTATGTCTCCAAAATATGTGACAATTTAGGGTGTGTTTGGTTAGGCTTCCAAAAGTGTCTTTGATAAAAAAACCAAAAGCCAACCAAAGAGATTCTCGGGGACGAGATTCTTTTCCTCGCCTAGTTTTCTCTCTCTAGTTTCTTTTCCCTCTAGTTTATTTGAATCTGGGGACGAGATTCTTCTAAAGTGGGGTAGATCTGTAAATACCCGTAATTTTGTATCATGTTAAAATTCACTAAAAAATTTGAACTTTTTAAAACTTTACAACATGTCATGCAGATTGCAGTTGCAGGCAACCGGCAGCTGCCCCGGCTGTTCTGGCCGACGGCTGATTTAATAGTATTCTCGTGAAAGAGAATAAACTGAAACAAGATGAGGTAAGATAAGCGGACAGGCTGCTCATGCGACGCCACGCTCAGCTCGCCGCGCGCCACCACCTCGTTAGCTAGGAGCCACGAGATGAGCGATGAGCCTGAATCCTGATCGCTGCCTGCCGCCATCGTTGTGAGGGTGGAGGACGCCGCTCCGGCGCCATACTACGCCGCCATGGAGACCATTTCACGATCGCTTTGTGTCGAGAGTAAAGGCGTTGCACAAAGCGCCGGCGACGATCGCGCGGCTCGATCAGCCCGTCCGTCTCCAGTATCTATTTCTGCCTATTATTTGCTGTTTGGATTGCCGATAGGTAGAAACTGAACCTCGTCCCCGCCTTATAGGAGCTAGTGAATTGAACAGAAAGTAAAAGCAAACATGATGACCAAAATAGTGTCACAAACAAATTATGCGAAATTGATGTCAGTTTGGGTACACATGGAATCCCCCAATCAATATATATGGTACTGGAGCTTAGAGTCAAAACATTCATATTGGAGCTTAAGTTTTCCACTTTTCCTATGTGTCTGTCGAAAGAAATCCGCCAACTCTCTCTTGCGACGCACTCCTCCATCCGATATTTGTGCTGTAGGAGTAGTTCAAGCCGCTGTTGGGTTCGTTGTTGTTTCGGTCTAATTGGATACGAAACCGTTATCCAGGGCCTTCGCTCTTTCATTTCTCCTCCCTCCCGGTCGCTCGCTCCCGGCTCCCGTCCCTCCCCGCGACGGACCTCGCGGTGGCCTCGCGGCTCTGACCTGCGAGCAGGGCTTCCCGCGGCCGGAGCTCCTCGGCGATGATGATGAGCAGCTCCGGGCGAAGCTCCCCAGCGCTGGGCGGAACTCCCCAGCCTTGGCGAGGCCATGGCCGCCCCCTGCCCTCCCGGCATAGGCCAACGGCGGGGATCTCCACGCCGACGCAGGGGATCTCCGAGGTGGTACGTCCCTGTTCCCCTCTTCTCGTTGTTTTGGCATCCATGGCTGCTTTCTCCTCTTCTAGATGGATGGGGGATGGGGATATGACATACACATCGTAGATCTGTTGCGGGCTGCCGTGCGCTGATGATGCACTCCTTGCCCGTCGCCTATGCTGGGTTGGCGACCGTGCCGTTGCTGCCATGTGTTGGTGCTGTGGGTTGTAGAGTGAAGATTTGGGCGCCGTGGCCGCCTCCGCCCGTCGGCGCCTCCGCCCGCCGGCGCCCGTGCTGCTGCCTGGTCTGCCACATGTTGTTTCCATGCGTCGCTGCTGTGTGCTGCTTGCCACACCTGGTTGCCGCTGCCTATCTCCTTGATGCTTCCATTTCCATGCTCCTGCATTGAGAGAGAGAGAGAGAGAGGTAGTGCTGTGAGGATTAGTGTGATGCGTGACCGAGAACCAGATGAGTTACAATGCTGCTGTGATAAATCAATATTGGCTTGTGTTTGATTTTTTTTTTTTTAATGAAAAGGGTGGAGGGAAGGTGAAAGAGGGGGATCGGAGATGAACGTGTTCTGGCTGGCAGGGAACATGACCCACCTCCTCAGCGTGGTGGTGCTGCTCCTCAAGATCCATACCATCAAGTCTTGCGCAGGTACGCCCTTCTCTTCTCTTCTCCTCTTCACCCCACTGGGATCAAGGCTAGGAACCGAAAAACGAATTGCGCTGCCATTTCTAAACAGTTATGTTGTAGTAAGTTATTTCAATCACTTTCAGATGTCTATAATGTCCTATTTTGCCGTTGTCATAGTTGTCCTCTTATAACTGAAATGAGTTACAGAATCACTTGATTTGAATCTGGTAGTATCGAGTTATGGGTTCCATTATATTTTGCAACTCGGGCAAACTTCTGGGTTACAAATCGGTAGGCCAAAGGCTAATTGAATGAAAGAACGCAAAAAGAGAAGGTGAAATAAAAAAAGAGGGGGTTAGTATCCCTATAGTCAGTCTGTATGTAACCGTGCCTTGGTCTGTTTTTTTTTTTCTACAACAAATTTTCTTCATTTGTAGTAGACGTAGTTCTGATGCTTGTATGCAGATCATGTTCCTGAAAACTGCAAGCTGTTAACCTATCTGTTAATAGTACCTATGTTTGCTGCAGGGATAAACACCAACATCCATTTGATGGTTGATGTGGTACTTCGGAAATCATGTGTGATGTAAGGGATGGTTGTGGAAGTTTGTCTATGAGGGATTCAAGGTCAGGTTTCCGCCATCGTAGGAAAATCTCATGGTGCTGTCTATGAGCTGCACGACCCAATGCATGTAGTACAGAGCAGCTGCTGGGCTAGCTTGCCTTCTAAATTACTTCGAGATGTGGTTGAGAGGTTGGAGACCAGTGAGGATACGTGGCCACCTGTGCAGCTGTCTGTAGAACATGGAGAGAGATGTGTAGAGAGATTGTCAAGAGCCCAGAGTTTTTTTTTTTGAAAAAATACTTTTCCTGTTTCCCTGAAGCAGATAATCATTCAGTCATGTTATTTCTATCTATCCTGATTCATTTGCATTGTCAATTCCCTTTTAGTATTGATATATACTAATCATATTTGGATAACTAATAAGCTCATGTTGTTCCTCTTCTGTTTACAGCCTGGGCCTCAAGATGTTTCAATAAGAGGGATAAATCTACCCAAATCTACACTTTCGGTGTCGTTGTTTTAGCTCTGGTACGTTCATTGCTGTGGAATATTAGAAGTTTCGATAAAAGTCTGGTATGTGTATGGAAAGGTGGCTGCTCACTAACCAAAAATGTGAAAGTGTATGTTTGGATGAGTTCTTGGAACAGTACTATAGGAAGGAATAGGATGCACAAATATTTTGACTTTGACATGAACCACTAGGTGGTGACACATAATTGTTTTTTATCGTAAGAAGCCTCATCTTCTTTCAGTCCTTATTGAATATACAGATTAATAGTTTAATTTTGATTGTTATTCTGCTTTAGAACCTTTTAGGTTGTGCACAATAGGACTTCCTAGCAATGTCCCCGTTGAGGTCATGTCACTGTTCGGTTGCGGATATGTCTTTCCACCTTCACAAGGTATCACAAGTACCAATGATGCAAATTGCAAGTACTGCGAACTGCAATTTTAGTTCTGAGGATATGCAATATGTCCCTTTTTGTTTGTAGAGGCTGCCTATTATTAAGGAAATCATTGTTCCACAAGAATCCTTCAAACTCTGTTGACTTGGGAGGTGTTGTACTGGGTTGTACGTGGTTTCAGTGTAGTTTCAGAGCAGCCCACTGCACTGTCACTCAATATTAGTCACTTTAGGGACTTTAGTGATGTACTCCCTCCGTTATTGTTTATAGGGCGTTTGCCAATATCTGCCTTTGATCCAATATAGGGTGGGCCGGGTGTTGAGGCTACCTGTTAAGATACACGGTCCTTGTGCTTTCGTAGAAAAAAATTATCATTTATGGTTTGTGTTAGTTACACATCTTGTCTTTTGTTTCTTGTTTAAAAGTTGCATCATCAGGAAATACTAGTTGCACTATTCTAAATGTGCAATTTGTTTTTTTGGAAATTTGTAATTGTGTTTTCTGTAATTCTGATTTGAAGCTGCTACTGTTGTTGGTGTGGTTTGTGGTCAAATTCTTGTCCTCTGTGGTCAAATTCTTCAAATCTGTATCATTGTATTTGTTTTTTTGTGCTAGGACACCACCCCCTTTTGTCCTTGTTTTTCCATAGAAAATAGTTGTTAATTGTCTCTTGTTCTCTGTGGTCAAATTCTTCAAATCAAGATCATTGTCTCTCTGTTTAGCTTGCAATCATATCTGACTGAAGCTTTTACAGGAACTGCTGGTGAGTGGCGGTATCAGCTATTAATTAGGGGAAGCGGGGAGGATGGAAGGATCGCACCACTGTGGAAGACATGGACATCCCGCACGGGATGGCAATTCCTGTATGTTGGTGATATAAGGGTGCGTCTTTCTTCACACTTGTAGTAGAAATGACGTTTCGACATGCATCTGCCTAGATATCTCACTATTGTTGTAACAATTTTTGTACAAGTTAAGAGTGAACTCCCAAGTACCTTCAAGGCCTACCGCCATCAACAAAGACAGGTGATCATGTCGTAGCTAGCACCAGTATTTTAGCCCCTCTGTTTGCTCCTTTGGTCTTCCTTGTAGCATTTGATGATGCCATGATCTAAATTGTCTTGTTCTCGTGTTGTCTTGCAGGGTACGATAGTTCTGAGAGCGAGTGGGATGATTATCCGAGATATGTAAATTGTCCCTTGTGATGCTTCGGATGGACTGGAGATTGCCCCATAAAGTTTGGCATATGATGTATAAGAAAGTTATGTTTGGCATCACGTTTCTTGATTGCACTTTTGTTAGTAGTAAATTGCAAGCTGAAATTTCTGCAATTATGGTGTTTAGCATATGCAATATGTAGTCTTGATGAATAATATTGCTCTAATGTGGTTCAGTGCTTGCAGCTGAATCATAAGGCCGACACTTTATTTCATGGTTCTTTACCTAGTTTTTAAGGCTAAAATGCATTTAGGAAGCATGGTCTTCCAGTTTTTCATTAGTTCACTACTACAGTATGCATAATAGAAATGTTGTACCTATTAGTTTAGTTGCATATTTGAGCACCATGATACCATGCTTAATTAACCATTGTAAGCCTTAGTCATCTGTTCAACTTTGTGCTGCTAGCTGACTGGTTTTGGTGAATATTTGTTGCAGGCAATGCTTCACTTCATCTATAGAGACACCCTCGTTGATGATGATGAGTTGCGTCGTCAAGCTCTGATGGTTCTATCTTTGATACTCTGGTTGTTAAGTTGTTGGCTACAGCCGACAAGTATCACTGATCAAGGCTAAGATTGCTATGTGAGTCTTACCTAGCCTCAGCTGGTAGTACGCTAGCATTGACTGATAGGCACCGAGCCATGGTTGTTAAGATTGCTATGTGAGTCTTACCTAGCCTCAGCTGCTATGTTTTTTTTTTTTATATTTGGATTTTAGTTCGATCAGGTTCCCTTCTTAGCGGTTGATGGCTATGTGCATGTCTTAGCTTTCTAACCTGATGACCTGTGCCAACTTCTCGTGTTGAGATATTATCATTTTTGCATCCGGAGATGACCATGCTAGCGGCTATCTGTTTGCTAGTTCTCGTTCATTCTGGCCGCATGCTTGTTTCTCTTGTAGTATTGTTTCCCTTCCGAAGAATAATTGATGTTATAGCTCCCCGCCATTAACTTCTTTCACTTGTTTGTAGGCATCTAGTGATGCAAACCTCTCAATCAATAGGTGATGCTCCATATGGGGACCATTTCACTTTGTAGAGGTGAGTAATCCACAATGCTGTTTTTTATAATGTTGGTTTTTATCTAGCTTGGAACTTCTCGTTGTTATATGCAATATTAACATTGATTTCCTCTTAGCTTTAGGACCTCAACTCTTGTTTGATCTTATTTTTACCTTCGGGGCATCTCGGATGTTGAACAAGATAGCCTAGATGAGAACTGTTGTTACCTCGGGATATATATTAATGTAGCCTTCTTCAAGAAAACAATATTTAGAGGTAATTTACATCCCTTCTATCCTGAATGCTCCAAATGCGAGAACCATATTTGGAATTATGCTTTTGCATCCTTGTATCTCGGATCCTCCATCACTTACAAAATTTCACTCAATAGTCAATATTTTTAGGGCCCATTTTTGCATGCCTTCGAATTAACCCCTACCAACTCTAGTTTCTGCGAGAATCAAGAAAGTTTGTTAGTTTGAGTTAGGCCAGCTTAACCTTGGTGTCTCGAATCTTGCAAGCTTATATGTTTTTATAGTAAGTTTCAGCTTATGTGCCGATAAAACCAAAACATAATTTGCCAAGGAAACCCCTAGTGTTACAACTTATATCGGCTCTATATTTCCACCACAATGTGCACATTTTTTTATCATTGTGTGTTTACTGTTTTTTTAGTCGTGTAGTTGGAAAAACACACAGAGTAATAGTCACCCGGTTACACATGACACAAGCAAAGAGTTAGCAAGTGGAGACCCCCCCCTTCCCCGCGGCGTTCAATATGTCATATACTTGATTTGTACAATTTGGTTCTTTGGTTCGTCGTGCTATTTCCATTTTTCAATGAAATTGGGGGCTTAGTTCGATTGATTGTATCGCTATAGATAGAACGGAGTTGATGTAGAGACTTAACGTGCTGATCTTGTTCATTGTGGATCGAGAATATCGATTCCATGCTCGAATTTTGCTACCTTGGCATCCGTATTGTTTGTGCAAGTGCAATTAGTTTATTCCATCACCCGAATCATATATAGTATCGGACACCACCCGCATGGTGTCCGATGTTTTGTCCCCTCGTATTGTCCCTTGTAATAAAAACAAACCGTTTAAAAACAAGCGGGGACCCGCGATACAAGACAATAAAGTACAAAATGACATCGCTTTGATTCCCTATATAAACCTAGCGCCGAAGGCGCCTTTTGAAAAGTAACACTTTCGCTTAAACGAGGCCGAGTGGGCCGTTAGGCCCTCGAGGCCGAGACGCTAAGTCATCATCAGAGGACCCCGAATTGTGTTTGGATTGTCCCTTGTCTTGTACTTTGTATTGTATTTTTTTGTTGATTATGTTGTATATAATTAAACTTGTCATGCCCCTTGTATTGTTCTCTACCCACTGTCTTTATCTTGTCATGCCCCTTGTATTGTATTTCATGTTGTGATTGTGCTAGCATGTCCGTAACTTGTGATGTGCGTGGGCATCGAAAAGGTGAGAACCTCAACTCATTTGTAGTCTAGGAACTGCTGCGCCATTGAAGAAGGTCTACGAATGGGCGGACCAACAACATGCGCGACAAGCGGGCAATCCTTCTTCATCCGGTTGCTCCCTAGCATCTCTCTTTGCTTGCGAAGACGCAAAACCGAGGCATAACTCATTAGGCCAAAGTTTTGTTTATGATTCTAATGTTGGTTTTATTCAATGGATCACCGGAGGATGAGCAAGAGGAATGTACGACCTTTAAACCTGAACCTATCCTTTGTTCCTTCTCCATAAATTCGAATTTTACTTATTTTTTACTTTTTTTCTCTCATTTAAATAATTGCAATCACCAACAATGTAAATTACAACTATCATGCACCGCAATTATAGTTCTAAGCATATGCAATATGCTGGTGTTGATACATAACTATTTCACATTTCTCCATTGCATTTTTGTTTTTATTCTTGTGTTATATAAACTGAACACAATGCCTTTTTTGTTTGGATGCATGTTTCAAACTCTCTATAGGCGTAATGAACCCTACTGAGGATGGTTTCTCATGGCTCGTGGGCACTCAGGAGGATTTAGAAAGAGGTGGGAATTTAGAAAGAGGTGGCCCAATGTACACATTTTTTTGTAATTGAACCTGATATGCCATTCAGGTTATATATTAGGTCTTGATTTTATCGCTTATATAGAATATGTTTTGTGCTTGAAACGAATAAGTGTGAATTTAAATGGCTAAGCTAGCACGGTTGTATATCATGATTCTTTAGAAGGATGGAGATATTGTTTTAGTAGCCCCGCTAATTAAGGTTAGTACTCGGTTTGTCTCTGTGTTTGTACTTCGTACTCCACCCCAAAGCGCTTAAATTACTGCAATTATCACGTGTAGTGGTAGGTTTTCTCGCACTCAATCTCTTCTAGATCCAGGTTTCATCGGGGTTGTGTGGAGTTTGTTTCTCGCTAGAGGGTGTAGTGGCAGAGCTGTAATTTCGTGTATTCGGAAGGTGTAGATGGCTGCAAAGATGGCCCAAACAAAGACGTACATAGAAAACGGGCGAGCTGCACACCCATATCGGTTAACGGGTTTTGGATCCAACCGTATCGTAGGCGGGCCCGTTTGTTTTTTCTCGTATTGAACTGGCGGTTTGTACAAGGACAAATCCCACCCTTTGAATTGGAATCCAAGGTTCTAGATGGTTGCAAGAAAAGTCCGATAGTTTTCTTGTGAAAGAGATATAGCAACTCCCTAAGTTTTCACATGAACATCAAATCAAATTTGGATATAATAGAAGAAAATTCAGACATAAGGAAAGAGGAAACATATAGCATGGGAGCATGAAACTGAGTGGTGGTTTTGGCAGACGGGATGAATCCTTGCATGTTGCAGCTCACCACGAACAAGGACCACACATTAGATTGTGGCTCCTCTGCTCTCTTTTTGGGTTTCATGCAATGGTGCCGCGATCTGTATACATTGGGGCAGTAGCTACGGCATGGTCAGTGACACAATTTAAGTGATATTACAACGCAATAGAACCAGGTTAAACATGTAAATAGTGAACCGATGAAGGGTCACCTTAAAGATTTCATTCGAAACCGAATGTTGTAACAAAACCGTCCAACATACCGCCTAAACCAAAACATCCACACGTAACAGCTTTAGATGTGATGCATAACTGACCATGATATACCAGTCTAAACCAACAACTACTAACTCCAATAAGCTTTCCAAAGCTGACTAACAAGAATCATACCTAACTACAGTGTTCCAAAAATCGAAGCCATCATTGACTTCGGGTGTTTCAAACATAGTTCTCTTTTGGACTGACAAACCAGAATGTTGTAGCGCCCTCCTCTGAATCGACGAACCAGAATGTTACAGCACCCACAAGCAGCATAAGACTACCACCACGAGTTGGATAAGGGTAAGCACACGGGAAGGCCCAATCCATTCTCCCCTTTCTTGGGTGGTATTCTGGTATTCAGATTGCTCATGGTCCTTTCAATTGGTATCGAGTTGTGGCACACCATTCACAAGGCAAGGCCAATTCTATTGTTGGACAAACTTTGTGAAACCTGTTCATTTGGATCCTTAGGCTTCATTGTGAGTCAGTTTAATTTTTCTGTTGGGAGTGGAGACGAATATAGGGCTCCACATGCTTTTTGTTAGCAATAGGAATTAGAATGGATCATGTTCATTGGCACATCTCGTATTTGTGAGTAAACCTCATGCTGCTGGTGGCCAAAAATTGGACCGGTAAAGATTATTACACCGACAACAGTGGGTTTGCAAAAAGTGTGTTGGTAAATTGTTTTTGCCATATAATATATACTATGTCGCTGATGATACGATCTTTAATTTGGTAAACGCAAAATCTCTCCCTCAAATAATTTGTCATTGTGTAGTGTACATCTCTGTTCCTAATTCAGTACAGTGTTAACGTCATGTTTAGCCCTAATTCAGTACAGTGTTAACTGTGTATTGTGGGAGCAACTCATTCCATTCCATGCTGCCAATTTAGCCCTATAAGCCAGATCTCTATGCCATATATAGGAAGTGAGGTTCTAAAGACTTTTGTGACAACGTCATGTTTGTGTGCTGAGCTATATTGTTAATGTCATGTATTTTTATCTAGTCTTTTCAGCTTCATCCATTTACTTCCATTTTGCAAACGTTCAAGTATTTTCAGAACGCCTAGTTCGTTCCATTCATAGAGCTATTAGGCTTTTGCGTCCACATTATTTATTTCAGTCAAGTCTCCTGAATACTCCTGAGTCCTGGAATAAGAAAAAAGAAGATGAGTTACACACCCAAGCAGGAAATTGGCAGGCGCATGCATGCGTGTGGAGCGTGCGGGCGGGAGAGACCCAACCCAAAGCAATAATCCCGTCGATGGAGAGTCAAGTCTCCTGCGTGTGGGGTCGGCGATAGCTCGGTTGGTGAGCCTCCCAGGAGCGGAAGCCACCGATCCCGGTTCGAAGCTGCTCGTCCGGGATTTCCCACCCGGGAACAATAGTTCCCTTGTCAGCCCGGATTATTTTTGGGCCTGTCTCTCTTCGCGTTGTACGTTCAACGAATATTGCGACGATCTTCGTTGCTCCTCGAAGGACGCGAACTTCCAAGTCTGTGTGTAGCTGTAGGTCTGGTTGTACATAAGTGGTGTGCGTGTGTAGGTGTGCGTGTGTCTGTGTATGAACAGATACTACAACTGTACCCAGATGAGAGGCATCGCAAAAAAAAAAAAAAAAAAGTCTCCTGTGTGTGGAAGGCACCTGATGCGCTTCTTCTGCGACGTGTAGAGCCGCAAGCTTACCTTTACGGTTTCTTTTACTCCTAGCTAGCAGATCGATGAATCCAGCTAGCGAGCGAGAAATAACTGAATTGACCTGATGACTACTGTGGGAGTCTGACAGTACTGTGAGCTTTCTCATGCCTGCTATAGCCTATTATATTAGCTCTAGCAGCCGATCGTTTGCCCTCCATCATATCCATGACTAAGCAACAAGGTCACTAATTTGTGTGGATTTTCTCATTGGGATGGTATTGGATATCTCTACATCTACACCTAAAAAATACCCAACGCTATCGTCCTACCGCACCCCGCCCGCGTTAACCCCATACGCGTTAAAAAACGGATTGCTCAAAATGCCAGCCCACCCGGAAAAAAAATGGAACCTAGGTGTTTAGTTGGTGTAAAGTTTTGAATTTGGTTCACATTGGATATATCAGCACACTTTTGAAGTATTAAACGTGGACTAATTACAAAATAAATTATAGAATCCGTCTGTAAACTACGAGACAAATTTATTAAGCCTAATTAATCCATCATTGGAGCATGTGTTACTGTAGCAGTTTAGTG
Organism: Hyparrhenia diplandra; assembly: GCA_015847255.1. Taxonomy (NCBI): domain Eukaryota; kingdom Viridiplantae; phylum Streptophyta; class Magnoliopsida; order Poales; family Poaceae; genus Hyparrhenia; species Hyparrhenia diplandra. The sequence continues at coordinate 48,414 of JADLZK010007780.1, read as the reverse complement.
TTGCAATTAGGCTTAAAAGATTCTTCTCGCAATTTAGGCTTTTTTGCGTCCGCGCTATTAATTTCAGTCAAGTCTCCTGACTCCTGAGTCTTGAAAGAATAGAAAAAGAGAAGATGAGTTCACACCCGAGCAGAAAATTGGTAGGTACATGCATGGGTGTGGAGCCTGCGGAGAGACCCAACCCAAACAACTAGCAATCCCATATATCGAGGGAGTCAAGTCTCCTGTGTGTGTGTGTGTGTGGAAGCTGGAAGGCACCTGATGCACTTCCTGCGACGTGCAGCCAGAAGCTTAACTTTGTAGTTTCTTTTTACTCCTAGCTAGCATATTGATGAATCCAGTTAGCGAGAAATAACTGAATTGACCTGATGACTACTTTCTGAGTATGACAATGTGATGAGCTTTTAGCCCTAGGCCTCTACCTGATCGTTTGCTTGCTCTCAATGTAAGGCATATAAACTCCATCATATCCATGATGCGCCGGGGGTGGGGGTGGGTTGGTGGTGTCTAAACGATGGGTGTTTTTGGGTGTCACATCGGATGTCACGTGGGGGTGTCGCATGGGGTTTTGGATACTAATAAAAAAAAAATTACAGATTTTCGTTAGGAATCCGTGAGACGAATTTATTAAGAATAATTAATCTGTCATTAGCACATGTGTTACTGTAGCACTTTATTGTCAAATCATGGACTAATTGGGCTTAAAAGATTCGTCTCGCAAAGTTGTCCCAAACTGTACAATTAGCTATTTGTTTCGTCTATACTTAAAACTCCATGCATGTGTGTCAAACATTCGATGGGATAGGGTAAAAAGTTTTGGGGCGGGAACTAAGCAACCCCTAAGCAAGGTCACTAATTTGTGTGGAGTTTTTCATTGGATGGTATTGGATATACAATTAAAGATATAAAGTTAGGTTTTCCAAAAATTAGTATCTTAGTTACATTAGTCTGCCATTATTTTAGCTCTCTCTTTTTTTTTTTTTTACACATTATTTTAGCTCTCTGTGGAAGCAAGGACCTTTCTCCTAACCAAACAACACTTTTTTAGGGAAAAAACTGAGCATATATATAATGATATGGGCGAATATAAATCTTTTGGCAACGTTCCCTTCCCCGAAGCGTCCGCTTAAGGGCGACTCGGGGCGACTCTTTCCGCCGCCCGTCTAGGCGCCCTCCCGATCCTTTTGTGTGTGGTAGCGGCGGCCCGGCGGCAGTCCCAAAATGTTGGACCCGTTAAGCACCTCCCTCTCCCTCAGCCCACTCTTCTCCACCTTCTCCACCTCCGACGAGGGATCGGCGGCGGCCGGCCGGATCCACCCCCGGGGGCCAAATCAGGTCAACCACGAACCGGATCTTCTTCCTTGGCGAAGGGCGGTGGCGGGTCAGCCTGTGCGCCGCCGGGCGATGGCGGCCCCTCCACTCCCGCCTCCGGTGGGGAGCAACGTGGCCACCCGGATTTGCCACCCCGGGTCGATTTTGGCAAACCCGGTGACTAGTTTGAGCGGATGCCGGTCCGTGTCGGCCCCTCTCCGGCTTCGAGGCGACTGCGGCGGCCGGTCGGATCCGCTTCGTCCCGGGGCGGATTTGGCCGCCGCGGCCGAATCCTCCCGGACAGTGGATTGTGGTCGGGTAACGGCGCACCGCCGCTCTGCGGCCTCATTTCGGCGTCGTCCGACCGGGCCTGGCTAGCCTGCCCCCTGGACCCTCAGCGGCGGACTTGCTGGGCGGCTTCTGGCTTCTCGCCTTGGGCCGACAACGATGGCGCGTCGGTGTCATCACCTTCTTGGAGGCGTTGTCATATGCTCAGTCCGTAGTTGGAGGTCTCTAAGGCAAGTTCGGGGATGGAAGTCCCTGTGTGCTATGCACAACAAAGTTGGCATCCGCTGATGTCATCTCCTTCCTGAAGGCTTCGTTGATGCACTCCGCTTGATCCCACCATGCTGTTCACCAGATGCGTCCTTCTGTTCCGTGTCGAAGTCTGCTTCACTCCTTCACATTGGTCTGCCCCCGCCTGAGTTGATGTTGCCACCTGTTGGTTGGCTATTCACAACGGCTACCTGGTCGTTGTTGATGTTGCCGCTGCAGTCGCTCAGTTCACAACAGAAGCCGATGGCCGTTCAGCTCGTAGCGGCTACCTAGTCGCTATTGTCGCCGTTATCCGGGTTCGTTTTCGGTGGTTGCTTGCCAAGCTTGGACAACGAAGCAGCAGCCTAGCCCAGCCAAGTTTGTGGCCCAGCAGCACAGTTGCCTTCCCTCTTCTCATCTCACCGCCAAGCGGGACCCATCCGCCAGTTCCATCTCCCTTCCATCGCCCCTTCTCACGCACGGGAAGCACACGACAGCCAGCTAATTGCCACCGATGCGTCAACACCGAGACTGGGCGACGACGGCGACATAGCGGCGCCGTGGGACTTCCCCACTGTCGGATGTCTCTTCCTCCTCTGCTCCTCTACGGATCTACCCCACGATGCACACCGTGTCACCTCAGCACCTGCGACATCGACCAAGCTACTGGGGAGCTCGTTGATGCCCTATGCCGCACCGCCACCTCCAGGCCGTCGCCTTGCCGGAAAATATCGTCCCGTTTACCTTCGCCGCCTTTGTTGAACCGACCTTCTTGGGCTATAAATAGCCATGGCCGAGCTCACGGGAGCACCACTAGGAGCGAGCTTGGTGTCGCCTACCTCTTCCATGTGGGCCACTCACGTCGGGCTGGGCAAAGGAGGACTCCAGCTACTTAAGGCCACCAGGAGACCCCAAGCAAATCAATCAATCAAAATTATCAATTACCCTTTACCCTTTACTTTTCCTGTACCGAAGTTCTTGTTCATCTTCTCTCTCGCTCTCCCTCTCTTCCTCCTTGTACCCGGTTCCGGAGGATTTAGAGAATATTGCGGTGAGATTAGTAGCCCGCATTGTGGGTTGCTTGACAGTGGTATCAGCTCTGTCGATCCTCGCCATGGATCAGTACCTCGAGCTCGCTTTTGCCCGGATACTCCGCAGGTTCGACGAGATCGAGGCCCGATTGGGATGCTCGGGAGCAGCGTACCTCCGCCGCCATCGAGTCCCGCGTCGCCATCCCCGAGCGGTCCCCTCCCGATGTGGTTGCGGACAACTGGGGAGGGCTGTTCGAGCCTACTTCCCTTTCCGTGGAGCGCGTCTTCGAGCCGATGAAGGAGCAGCACGCCAGTGCCGCTCACACGTCGTGGCCGACGACCGGGGGCGGCCTCTTCAACAACGAATCCGTCCCTCCGCGCTCGATTCCGTCTCCTTCGCCCTCGATGCCGCGGCCACCACCGAGGCGTCAAGCCCGAGGAATTTCCCTCTCGATCCAGGGCGCCCGAGCTTGAGGTGGACGAGAAGGTTCCCCCATCCACCGGCGGGGAGGTGCTCAAGGCCATCGTCCCCGCTCGATTCCTCCTCTTCCACCCCCGGGCGCTGCGCGTCGGGAGAACGAGCCGCGCGCAGGCCGCCGAGGCTGCCCAGCAGCTCGCGCCGCAGGTCGAGCGGTCCGGGTTCGTCGTCGCGCCGCGCCGAGCTGGGAGAGGCTCGTCCTCGCCAAAGGCTATGCGCCAGCCGACCGCATCTACGTCGTCTTCCCCGACCTTCTCCGCAACCGCCCGCCACGGACCAGGCCGGAGCTGGATCTCGCCGTCCCGGCCACCAACGCCGGTGCTGGCCCTCCCTGGATCCACCGACGCGAGTTCAGCCTGCCCTTGCTTCACCACGCCGCAGCTTGTCCGCCCGCCTGCTCGACCCCGACTCGCTCGCCCCGCCCAGGGCGCCCTCTCCGCCCGCGCCCATCGCGGCGAGCTCCTCCACGCCCGCCACGACTTCGCCGCCCGAGCATGGCGGGTTCCTCGCCGCCGCCGACCACGGCGCGCTCCCTCCACGCCCGCGTTGGCCTCGCCGACCGCGGGCGCGTCCTCCGCGCGCCGCGACTTCGCCGACAATGGCGAGTTCCTCTGCGTCCCGCCTTGGCCCCGCCTCCCTGCGTGGGGTCACGCAGCGGCCCACCTTCCTCCGCATCTGGAAGGAGTCCCCGCCGCCGCCCTCGACTTCCTTCCATCATCGCGCAATCCGTCGCCGCCACCAGCAGGCCCGTGCTGTGCGTGCGCGCGGAGGGCGGTGTTGGGACGCCAAGTCGGGCGCCTGAGCGAGTTGAAGAAGAGCACGCGGAGTTTCTCCACATGGGCCAGCAGTGTCGCGGACTCGCGGCTACGGCGTCGTGATGCCGGCGCCACCAGGCTCCTCCTCACGCCGGGCACCTTGCGCCGCCACCATGCCACCGCGCTGCCAAGGCCGCGCCCACGCTCTTCAACCCGGCAGTGCGCGGCCGCAACCACCGATGCAGCACCACTACGCCGACCTCAAGGGCGCGCCCGGCACGCTACGCCGGCCTCGTCCGCCCTACGACTCCATCTGCGCTCCGTGCGCCGCCGAGCTGGGAAGGAAGTCCACGCCGCCCAGCTCATCCAGCGCCATGTTCGCCGAGCTCGTCGTCACGCGCAGGCGTGCAGGACGAGCGCATCTTCCCGAGTTCGTGGGCGCCCAGACTTCGCCGGCACCGCCTATCGTGTCTCAGTACAAGTGCGTCGTGCCGTTCCGTGGCGAGCACAACGCCTCCACAATTCCAGGCCGCGTTCAGGAGCTGCTGGACGCCAACATCAGCGCCCACGCCAGGATCCAGGCCGCCGCGAGTGGTGAGGGACGCCGACTTGGAGCGCGCCTGCGTCACGACCGTGGCGAGCTTGCTCCGCCAGCTGGGCCTCGAGCACGCCTCTACGCCGCCTGCCTGCCCCTCCCCAACGTCTTCGTCAAGCACGCTGCAGGCTGGATGGACACGCCCACCATCTGTTCGACTCCAATCCTCTTCGGCAACAGCTTCACCAATCAGCTCGACGCGTACACCATGTCCGCGTCCGGAATGCTGGGCGATCTCCGGGCGCTCGTCCCCGTCGGCATCGTCTTCACCACCTGGGGAGAGCCAAGCTTCCACCTCTTCGGATTCGTCATGTGCGTCATCGTCACCGGCACGACAGGCTGTGCTCTCAGGACCGTGCTGCAGGAGATACTGCTGATGTCCGAGGAGGGAAAGTTGGACTCCATGGACCTCTTCTGCTACATGGTGCCGATGACTGTCTTGACACTCGAGCCGGCTACACTAGCCCAGGAGCACGTCACGTTCGGGGTGATGGTGAACCTTGCACGGATGGACCCCAGCTTCCTGGACATCCCTATGCTCAAGATAAGTGCTGCTCTTCTCTTTGATGGCCACCATGTCCAGATCCACAAGTTCAGTTTCATCTCAGATCATGATACTGCTACCATGCATGCTATATCTGAATTCTGTGATGGCAAATTTCCATTCATTGATGCCGAAGGCTCCATACAAGATGGATTTGTTCAGCGTACAGATAGCTTCCTGAGCACTGTGGTTAAGGAGATTCAGTTGGGCATTGAGTATATTGACAATGGCGTGCTACTGAGTTCCATCAAATCTGATGAAGAGTGTCACAACTTGATGTCCACCAAGTGTTCGCAGAGTGGCGTCAACCACTTCTCTGATAAGTACGTCTTCAAGACTGCAGGTGTCACAACGATGGTGAAGGCTGCAGCGGCTCCGCTGGAGCTCCTACATACGCTGCTGGTGTGCACAGAAGCTGAGCAGCACGTGAACTTCATCTACATCCTCGACGTCGTCTCGGCTGGCAAGATCCTCCTCATCGGTCCCTACAAGTCCAGCGGTAGCGTGGTGGCAAGGCTGTCCGACGTTGTCCTGTGCACGGCTGAGGAGAAGATCATTGCAGAGATCATTGCAGCGGCTTGTGGGAAAGCCGCTATTTAAGGAGGGAGGAATGTCAGCTACCTCTTCCATGTGGGCCACTCACGTCGGGCTGGGCAAAGGAGGACTCCAGCTACTTAAGGCCACCAGGAGACCCCAAGCAAATCAATCAATCAAAATTATCAATTACCCTTTACCCTTTACTTTTCCTGTACCGAGTTACTGTTCATCTTCTCTCTCAGCTCTCCCTCTCTTCCTCCTTGTACCCGGTTCCAGAGGATTTAGAGAATATTGCAGTGAGATTAGTAGCCCAGATTGTGGGTTGCTGACACTTGGCGCGAGAAGGAAGAACCGGGGCCCTGCGTAGGAGCATGGCGCTCCTGTCCCTCTTCCTTCCCCCATCCCTCTGCTCTCGCACTTTCCGGGGCTCCGTCGCGCCCGCTGCCAAGCCGGGCTCGTGCCCTGGCCGAGCACGCTAGAGCCATGCGAGAGCCGCCGGAGCGCCGGCAAGCCCAGCCTCGCCGAGACGCCACGCGCTCCGCCCATGTTGACCAAGTAGATGCCGGCGCTCCGCATCTGTCCACCGCCGTGCCTGCCTTACGCCCGCCGGAGCTGAGGTCGCCGCCCAAGCCGCCTGAGCCAAAACGGCGGGGGCGAGCACTGCCCGTGTCGAGGACGCCGCATCGCGTCTCCGTCGTCCCACCGCGCGGGCACACGGGCCGAGCACCTCGCTAAGCGCCCACGCCGAGCCCGCCCGGCTCGCCATGCAGCGCTGCCCGCCTGCCACTTCGCCGGAACACCGTCGTCCGCCGCTGCGCCGGACACCCCGCCCGGCGAGGCGGGTGCGACCCGCCAAGAGCCGGCCCGGCGCTTCGCCCGGGACTGCGCCTCGCCCATCAATGCCGCGCCGGGCCTTGGTCGGCCACGCTACCGCCTCTGCTCACGGTTCTGCCCGGCAGCCGCCTGCGCCTTGCCTCCGCCCGCCGCTGGAACTCCACCACGCCACCACCCGGCCAGCTCGCCACCCCCATGGGCGCCTGCCGGGACTGCACCGCCGCAGCACCGCTGAGACGCCCGCCTTCCCTCTGCCCCTGCCCCTCCGTTCCTCCTCTGTCTCCTTCTCCCTCGGTTCAACTAGAAAAGCTGGCGCGGCCTTGCCGCGCCCCTTCTTGGAGTGTGCCAGCCAACCGTTTATATCTCAGTACCTTCTATTAGTATTTGATTTAAACATGAAATTGTACAAAGTGAATTAGTAGTTCTAATATTTATAGCAAAAGGTTTAGTGCAGTTAGTACCAATGAAGGTGGTCCTTACATTTACAATTTAAGATTTAACTAAGAGATCATCCGTTACTGATATATGGTGATTTTGAAGTCGAGGTAACTTGTCATGGTTAATATTCACAACAAAAGCATAATCAGGAGTTCAAGATGCAAGGATGTTGAAGTACTTGAGTTATTATATTATTCTATGGCTTGATAATATCAATAGGGCGCACCCAACGCAGAGAGCTCCCGCTGTATGCAGGGTCTGGGGAAGGGTGTCAGTGGCAAAGCCTTACCCTCGCTGTGCAATGCGAGGAGACCGCAACTCGAACCGGGGACCTTCCTGTCACAAGCGGTAAGACTCTACCGCTTGGACAAGGCCCACCCTTCCATGATAAGATCAATGTTTTACCTAAATTTGGATATACTAATAGCATGATCAAAACCCATCAGAGGTCTGTACAACTAATTCTGAAAGTTAATTGGATTGTTATTTCATCGGATTTCTACTCAGTACCAACAAAGCTACATATTTCAGATAACAATATCGAACCATAGCATATTCGAAAGTGTCTTCCGTCTGTTACTCGCTTTTACTGAAAATGTGTAGTTTATCAATAAAGGATCAAGTCTTTATATAATAGCCAAATAGATCAGTCATGCATATTTTCATCTATTTTTTTGGAGAAACATTGAATTAATCATTCCTTGTACAAGAGATTACTTTATAAATACCAAACCTGCTACCATTGATACTAGCATTGACTAAGTACAGAGGGAGCTCTTACTGATGAGAATGTGGTCGAGGCTCGATGAGCATCTTGTGACCAGAGGGAACATAGCAACCAAGCTGAGACACCAATTTGCAGTCCTGTACCTTGAGCAGGAGGTAGACGTCGTTCAGGAACACAGGAAGAGCTTCTCCTCGGCAATCTGCTGGCCGTCCTGCAGCAACCCCTGGAGAGGTTGGAGGCACAGTTTCAGATAACTTAGTAATTTGTTACTACCATACTTGAGCTCTGCTGTAAGAAAAGAAATCAAAATGTGGAATGAATGAATTGTAGGCCAATTTTGCTTTGAAGTGTTGTAATTTCTGTTCAAAAGAGTAGTGATTGTACACAGGCTAGAGTGGGTGTTGTTTCAACAAAACAACATATTGAATTGAATTTGTGAGGCTGCAGCAGCAACACGGAGTGCAGATGTGTGGATATGACTGGAATGACTCTACATCCAACTGAAAATGGCAAGTCTCGTTAAAAGTTTGCAACTATGTTGTTCGTCATAGCAGTAAAAGATAAGTGGAATCAGCTGTAAAGACAAATTCGGAGGAAATGATATAAAAATGCTGCTTGTGCAGTACAGAAGTTACCAATGGTGTTACCCCACCTCTTTTTCCTTTATCCAGTTTTAGGTGTCGGGCAATGATCATGGGCTCCAGATTAGGCTTCTAAGCTCGCTCTGCACTTGTTGTTCTATCTGACAAAATACATGTAAGATTCTGCAAGGGCAATAAAGAAAAGGAGAGGCCAAGAGGGTCATGGAATTAGAATTTGGAGGGAGCACCCTACAATGGCCACCTACCGTAGAACCTGCTATCATACAGAAACATGTTTCCAGTACAGAAATTAGTATTTAAGAAAATATAGTTGAAACAATTAAGATCCAAGAATATACTTGAGGTTTGAGCAAGCGGCAGGACAACATATACATTAAAGAAAAGTAACCTGAAAGCAAAATGTACTTTGAGATTATAATAAGACTAATGTGATTAATGCATTTGACAGCCCGAGAATTGATTGACAAGCAGCCGCACAATTCATGTAAAAGATACAATTTTTAGTGAATAACACATTAATGTTGATGAAATTTACATTTACGTAATGGACAGGAGGACCATGAATCCTACTCAAAAATTTGGGGAATCATTCTAGAATTTCTATGAAGGAAATTGAACATTTCAAGAGATAGCTATCCTCCTATAGATGCAAGATGTCAGAAGGAAGCTACTTTGTATTCATGTACTGCACATGGTGACTTGCATAGTTACAGTTGACAATTATGTATAGTATGCTTTGAAAGTTTCATATTTGGTGAAATTATCCTAAGATTTTTACATGACCAGATGTCTGGTGAAACATGACAACTATCCCTCTTGGACTACATATTAGTAAATACATGCTGTTTACCAGACCACTGCAGGCAATAAAATGATAGGGCTGTTCACTGTGCTCTTGAAAATCCAAGACCAAGTTCAATTCAAATCCATGCCATGCTTATCATTTTCGATTCCTCTCTAGTTATATCCATATTTAGTATTCTAATACCTGTAGTCAGATGAAAAAGAAGGTAGGAAATAAGTAATATTTTTTGCTAAAACAGCACCAATAAGCTTTGTTGGATCCTGCAAATAAAATGAAACCTTGTCAGTCTGGCACCTGACAAGGACAGTACAGTATATTAGAAAAAACATGGAATAGCTTATTATATTCAGAATGACCTTTTTCAGAATGTCTTGGTCAATATTTTCTTTATAACTCAACATAGAATCTACGATAACTTTCTGAAGTTTCTCCACTGCCTCTGCAAACGCACAATCTGCAAATGAGGAACACATGGAACTTGGTTCCTTTCATATATAAAAACGCTTCTATTTAGTAAGCAGGCACCTGGTGCCTATGATGGTCTGAAGCAGTTGCTTCGGGATCTGAAATGTCAAAACAAATTGCAAAAAGAGATTTGGGTTGTATTTTAAAAATATATATATATATTTATTATATAGAATAAAAAGGAAGATGAAAAATGGACAAGTGTCCTACGGGGCGAGTAGAGCCTACCAACCTAAGGAAAAGAAAGAATAAAGGAGAGATAAAAAAATGGACAAGTGTCCGCTGAAAACAATGGGTACTTAGATGCTCGCCTCTCCACAAAAAAAAAATAAAGAAAGAAAGAAGTGCAACCCAAGTTCTCTCAAAGTTTCCAGATTCCAAAAAAGAGATGATTCCTCAAGGAGCAAAAGTAGAATTAGACTTTCCCCTCATTCATTCCATACACCTTACTATATTCCTACCATCTTCTATCCACCATACACATGCACCACTTGATCGGTGTGACTCGTGACTTTGGATCCGTTGCTTGAACTTACAATATATGCTTAGTAAGTAGATATAGTTTTCTCCCACCTATGAGCTACGATATAAGCCTTAGATATAGGGTGAGAGAGAAGAAGGCATAGTGTCATACTGCCTTAGTCCAAAAATACCACATATTATGAGAGAAAGGCAAAACAACCTTGTTGCCTTAGGGAGGATCCACAAATACCATAAATGAGAGACTTGAGAGAGTCATACCAGGAATTTTGAGTCTTATTTTGAAAACTTACAAAAACTCCAGGAAGGACAGTTGAACAAAGAGTTTGAGATATGGTGTTTGACTTGATTGTTCTATCTTTCAATTACCAAGATCCCAAGAAAAGGCTATAAGCTCCACGGTTAAAGGTAATATGAGTAAGTTGAAATTTGAGCAAGTTTATTCTTATCTGGAGAGAAAATTTTGTTTGAAAGCATGTGTACTTTGGAGGCATGAAAGCATTGTAGCAACTCCTGATCCATTGCTAAGTTTGGCTTTGCTAGGGACTAGCAAAGGGTAAGCTTGGGGGAGCTTGTTGACACCTGTTGTAGCATAATATTTCTAGTCAACTAAACATGGATAAGGGCTTAAAATGAATATCAACATAACTCTAGGGGCTTTACTAACATAATTCCACGAGCTTTGGTGATTTGTATATTTTCAGGGACTAAACAGGAAAAGCCTAGAGTTTGCAAGACATAAGAAGAATAAAACATGTTACAAACATATTCCAAGATAGCACCATTGCAAACAGCTCGTCGAGACGATCGAAACGGATATATTGTTTGTTATATTCAGAGTCCAGAATCAAAAGATATCAGTTGCAGAGCAGAGTTCACTAAAACGGTCATAACTTTCTCATCCGGACTCCGTTTCCTGCAAAATACCAGTCATTACAAAGCTATCGACGAGATCTACGCACCCACAAAATTTGAACTCATTGTGCCACAGGACTCTGGCGGCCGGCCTAAAAATCCACGGCGGCCGCCGCCTTATTTCCACCAATCAGCCTCATCTTTCTAGGTCGGTTTGTAACCGACTTTGAGGTTGTATCTACACCGTTGCCAAGGTCGGTTTGATCCAAGGGCTATCGTTCATAGCCAAGGGCTATATAAGAAGACCCCCTGACCCCAGGGCTAAACCCTAACTCATTCTATTCATTATCTCTTGACCTGTTGGTCATAGAGGTGTCCCAATGTGAGGACAACCTCTCCTCTCTAGTTCCAATCTAGATTAGAAGATCATGTAGAACTAGAAGCCCTAGAGTGAGTTGAGAGCAAACATCAAGAGAGATTAGAGCCATAGTTCCCATGAGAGAGACTAGAGCTAATCTTGTTCCTAGAGCTAAAGCGTGGGTGAAGGGAAGAGCTGCTGAGGAAGCACCGGACCTGTCGGTGACTCCTCTACATCTTATACCATCGGGATCAAGTCTCATTAGCATTGGGGCCTGATCCTAAGACTTCTATAGTGGATCAACTTCTTATATAAGTAAGTAAATATTCTTACTGTTCTTATTGTTCATAACTCTTATTTGAGTACTTTAATCTATGGGAATCTATAGATTAGAGGAGTATACTTAGGTTTAGGCGTGGTGCTTAGACCGAGGTTGCTTGTGAATGCACCCTACATTCCGGGGCGTGTGGTAGTTCGTGGTAGTGACAAAGTACCATTGATTCCTTTAGAGTCCACCCCTCGAATGATAGGCCAAGTAGGACCATGTTGCTGGAGGATTGCATGTTTTGTCCATGTTTTCCTTTGAGTACGTCCCCCTTAAGACAATATCAACATAGCTTACAAGGGTAAGAACTAGACAACCGTAGGAATCTCCTTATCTCTTTATCCTCTCCGGTTCCTTGATTGATTGCCTCGGGGGATTAGTTATATGCCTCGGTTATCCTCACACCATCCTCCCCGTGGATTCGATATTAAAACCCTCTCCCGGGTGAAGTGCTCGCCGGTATCCGTTAAACTACTTGCGGATTATACAAACTATAAATATTTACTCGTAGGCTTATCAAATACCAACGGGACCTTTCGGCAAACTTCCACAAGAAAGAAAGAAGAAACATTATAGAACCCAGGGGATCCCGATCATTCAAGATTCATCAACATTGGAACCCCGCCATATCAAAGGTTTGTTTATTCATTTATATATATTTTGATTCTAACAATGAGCAGATTTGAGAAAAAGGTTGTCGCCACCGGTATTCAAAACACATCTCAAGTGACGAACATAGAAGCTACATATCATGGCATGTAAGTATGATCAGGAAAGGTGAGATAGTCTTGCTCATAGACTTTAAACTTTGAGTAGTTATCTTTTTATGCATTCCATTGCATGATAAGTTTATTTATGCATTCACTTCATTTAGTTTATATTTTCTTATATTAAACCCGCTGCATGTTTAGTTCCTTAATCCTTGCATATTTTCATATCATTTGCATCTAAAAAGAAAAGAAAAAATCCTCACCATGATCATGTTTTTTCATCTCCATTTTGATTATCTCTATAGCGCTTTCATGCTACCTTTATTTGCAATAGTATCTTAAATGATGGATTAGAGTGCACCATTGCGAAGAGCTCGTCGAGACGATCGAAATGGACATATTACTTGCCACATTTGGAGTCCAGAATCAAAAGTTACGAACCACGACCATTAGTATGAATTCCAAGGACCTAAAAGACATCAGGAGACAGCTCGCCAAAGGTGGGACCCACCTACCATAGGGGGAGGCCGCCCGGCCCCCTACTTTGGCCAAATGGGCCCAGCTTCTGGAACCTTCCTCCACAGACCTAAGGGATTGTCAGAATCATATCTAACCATTGATTTAAGTCGGTTTTAGGTCGGTTTGATCCAACGGCTCAGATTCATCCCTCAGGACTATAAATACAGAGGCAGACCTCACCCCTGAAAGCCTAATTCGTTATTCATCTCATCTCATTGATTAGAGAGGGGTCCCAATGTGAGGAACTCTCTCTCTTCAATGTAGATCTAGGGTTAGACTTTCCAATGTAATAGATTAGATCTAGTTGAGAGTTAGGGAGAGCAGAGCTGTGCTCCGGTTCTGGAGAGTCTTCAGAGTTTGGTATGTCTTTGTATCTTTTCTCTACAAGACTTATGCTTTAATATATTTATCTTCTCCATTTAGTTTTATGCCTTTCATATATTTATGGTTAGTGTAGTATTTATGCTTTAGCATGGGATCTTCGCTCGCATCGAGTGGTCTAGTTATAGACATAATTAGAGTAGTAATTAATAGTGTAGACATGGTGTCTAGACTAGAGGTTACCTGAGATTGCACCCAATCCCACGGATAGTTTGTGGTAGCCCCAGGTGGTGACAGCCCTGACGGCCGACATATTCCACCACATTCGGGTTGGTGTTTGTAGGACTTTAGTCAGAGCTTCCTAGCCTCCTTCTCATCCCTTTCTGTGGTTAGTGTTCTGATGTCCCGAAGTGTTTAAGTGTGATTGCTATATTTATCCATACTTTAGTTATCTTAGATCCAAAGTAATAGAGAAGTAATTAGGAACCTTTGCCTCTCCCGTTGTCCTGTTAATTAGCTAAGCTATTCATTTATCATAGTATTCTTAGAGTCGTATTTCTATTCATAGATTACTTTTATGCTTTATAGTCTTATTTATATTTATCATTTATCACTTACCTCCCTTTAGTCTAGTTGGTTTGCTAAGTTAGTAGATACATGATTGTGAGTTATTAGAATTCTTTACCCAAAGCTTCCCTGTGGATACGATACTCTAGAATACTCTCCTAGGGAAAAGCTACAATGGTGTTACGAGGCGCTTCGTAATCTTTCTAATTCTTTTAGCACTTAATAAACATCAACAATCTCTGGCATGAGGAGTTGGAATGACCGAAGAAGAATTCTTCTTGGCCTAAGAAATCAAAAGAAAGAAGTCAATGAAATATCTTGGTTTTTAAGGAAGGAATGGGTAATGTTCACCTTTGAAGATCTTCTTCTTTTGGGATGTGGGGCTGAAGAGCAAGGTGTCGATCTTGTTTTTCTTCTTGCGTTCGAGGATTGATGCATCGCCTTCATAAATTTCTTCGAGAGGGAGAGCATCGCTACCCAAGCATGGTTTAGGCCTAGGGCGATAATGTCTTACTGGGAGACCACTTCGAGTTCGGGTTGGTGGCTCAGAAGTGGGGTCCTGCAAAAGAATTGAAGTAAAAATGTGTGTGCTGACGGCAAAGAGTATACAATGGTTTTTCAGGGGAATTAAATTTACCTCACCCTCAGGCACGAAGGCAGGATCCAATGCTTGACAAAATGGATGAACAGATGCATGGAAAATGTGATCTTTCCACTCTTCCCACCAAGAGTCAAAGAGGAAATGAGTGGCAGAAACTAAGGCAAGACCTGGGGGATGGTATTCGGGGAATTGAGTCCCAAGTTGGAAAATTCTGAAAGCCTGAATTTGCTCTATTATTTCTTCTCTAGGCAGTAGGAGATGTGAGAAGAACATATCTGGAGGGAGTTGACCCAGTCCTAATTGCCTGGCCACCAGATTCGGGTTGTAAAACTCATAAGATGGTTTTACAAATTTGCCATGTCTGAATTCTGCTGGAAGTGCACAAGGTCTGAACATGGCATTGAAGATCTTCACAGTCTCATCATCTGAAAGGGGGTTCTCAAAACTGAATTTCTTGGGGAATGTCAGATCTGAGTTTACCCGATATGGCAACCAGACCAAAATGTCCTCATTGAAACATCTGTAAAAGAGTTTGAAGAACTGGCCTGCGTTTCCATTAACAGTAATTGCTGATGCAGCTTCTCCATAAGTTCGGCAGGCCATCATTTTCCCAATACTCTGCTCTTCAGGAAAGTTAATGACAGGAAAACCAAGATTTTGGAGTTCAGGCTTGACCAAATGATGCAAGTGCAAGTTGAGCCACAGTTGGATGAACCACCAAGGGCCGGTGATGCATGACATGGGTTCTTTAGCCAAGAGCTTGGAGACTACTTGATGCATTAGGTGATAAACTGATCCCTACAAAAATTTACCTAAAGGAAGTACTTTGCCAACGGACAAATCCTCTGCCATTCGAAGGAAGTTTTGGGCCGGCTCACAAGAAGAACCACAGAACAAGAATCTGTCAAGCCACATATTCAGGAAGGCCCTGTATTCAACATCAGTAACTGTTGGAATGGCCTTGGCAAACTTGGTAATGTAACTCTTCCAACCATTGAGGTCGGAAGTATTGATAGTCTTGGACTGCCCAGCATATTGGTATTCAAAAGGAGAGGATCCACTTGTTATGTTCAGACCTGTGAGCATGAAAACATCACCTAGAGTTGGGGTCATTGGCCCATGGCCAAAGATAAAGGCATTGAGAGCATCGGACCAGAAATAAGACGCGGCTGTTAACAGAGGTTCATTCTTCTTCATGTCTGATAGAGATAAAGAGATACCGAGATCAAGGTCGTGCTGATCCCAATTTGCACCTCTCTTGTCTTTAATCCTGAGGTACCAATTTTTCCACCCCGAACTCATTGTTGGCCAGTTCTTGAAAACGGTTTTTGGCCATTGGGCTGAATCTAGATTGGCGGTTTGAAAGGGGATCCTTCTAGACTCCCGATTGATAAACTCTACTGGGTCAGAACTACCCACAGGACCAAGATAGTACGCATTTGTGATAGTGGGTGAAGGAATCAAAAGTTCATTCTCTGAACCCTATGAATCCTGGAAAGGCGGAAAAGGAAATTTAGAATTCGGGAGAATCAATTGAAGAAACTACACATAGATCGATGAAGAGATGAACACACCTAAGGAATTTCACCTTGGGTTGCCGTGAGGATGAAGGTCGTGACTGTTAGGGTTGAAGATCCGGTGGCGGCTACAGTGTTTGCTCGGGGAGACTGAGGAAGGAGATGATTATTGGGAACGAATGACGGCGGTTCCGAGTGATAATTTTGGAATAAAATCGATTTTATCCCAAAATTGGGGGGCATGTGTTAACACCAAATTTTGGGCCTCGAGGAAGCTTGGGAGATGGCCTAGTCATGGCCCAAGATGTTGCTTGATCGGAGCGGGAGAAGAGATCGGCGTTCGGCAAAGGTGACGTCATCAAATCGGGATTCGGTGATACGCTGAGGCGTGTGCGTTGAAAGCTGCCGGGAATCGGAGATCGGAAAAGCTGATGTCATCTATTCGGTGACGACCTGTTATGAAAAATCGAGACCATTGAGGAGCGCAAATCGGCCTCGGATCAAGGAAGGATCAAGGTTTGGTGCATGCCACGTCGGATAAAGAGGCAATGCGGGCTCCAAACAAGAAGGGAAAGATTGGAGTCCAAGTTATCTTTGGTTTAGGAATATTCTCTATTATTTTTTGAGTCGTATTCGACTAGAACTCGTGTCAAGCCTTGGGTATAAATATGAGACCCCGGCTATTGTAAAAAGATATTCAACAATCAATACAATCAACCCGGCTCCGGCCAAAATCAAGTCCAGTCGTGTCGTCGAGTTATGCGAGGGGAATCATCGATCTGTCATCCTCCGTAAGTACTGGCAACCTTGTCTATCTATCTAGTATCATGCAAAGGATTTAGATCAGATGGCAAGTAGTCTTGTTTTACCTTGCTTAGTATCATGCGGTGGATTTAGGCTTGGTAGCAGGAAGTCTTAGTTTTTACTTTGTATCATGTGGTGGATCGAAGGAAAAGCAAGATAGTTATCGACTCTGTTAATTTTGGCCGATCTAATAGATTCATTAAGTTATCATGTGTTGTCTATGCTTTGTGATTATTCATTATTGCAACACTTTTGCCCGATCTAGATTGATAAGCTTTGGCCTTAGATCTTTATAGATTCAATTGTCTTCAATGCTTAATTCATACCGATGATGCTTACATTGGCCAAAGAATTATCAATCTTGATCGTTACATGTTATGGGTTCAAGATTGTTAGGCATAAATAGATGCTTAACAGGGGGGCTAGGTATTGTGCGGTAGATGCGCTTGGGTTGGTTTAGAGCTAGTCATCCGGTGGACTAGAATTCAAAACAATCGATTAGTTTGTTCGTGTTCGCCTCGTTTGTTCCTTCTTCATGGATCTTAAATCTAAGTAATCGGCTGGTTTGGGTAAGCTTTCACAAGTAGCAAATATTTATGCATCTGTGTAGATAATGAAGTGCTTTTAGCTTCTTGCTTCTAGATTGTATCGTATGGTGGATTAGTCTAGTTGTGATGAGTGGCATAAACCCGAGAGAGTGGTATCATGCGGTGGATTAGCTTAATTGGATTTATGCTTTGGGCGAGTCTACCAAGGTTAGTCGTGTGGCGGACTAGTTGGATTAGATCTATGCATCTTGTTATTTAGATTAGATGTGTTCATATGAGTTACCCTTTAAACGTCATGGATTGGCTTACTAGCGCAATCTAGTGGTTATGCTTAATGAGTAATGTATACATGTGGATCTATCTGGCATTAGTTTCTAATCTTTGTTAATCGTCATGCGGTGGACGGTGACTTAGGTGAAAAGGGTTAGGGAGATGTAGTCATGCAGTGGACTAGTTGATCTAGATCTCTATTGCTAATGTTTGGATTAGCTTTATTTGTATATGTTACTTCTTGGTTGATATTAAGTAAACTTGATGCTTCAGATGTATCGAATCATACATACATGCATGGTTTATTTAATTGTATCGATTGCCACACATAAGAATCGGTGTTGTGCTTTGTTTTATTTACAATATGGAAAACTACCGATTTCTATGCTCTACCGAATGACATGCAGCTTTTTAGCTGTTTGATGTCTGATTTGGCTCAATGAGCCGCATATTTGAAACTGTCTGGCAACACCTGGCATGTCCCACCTGAGATTATCGATTATTTTCATTCCTTGTCAATTTCAGGTCAAATTGACTGCACGCTTGGATTTTAACCGCTCGGGCTTGCTTGAGTGAAGCCAGCTTTCTTAAACTTGCGGTGTGTGAGGCGCAAATGACACATTTTGCGTCAACACTTAGCAAAGAACATTGTCGGCATTGTTAGTCCCTAGTGGCTCACTAGAACCTACAACAAACCTACCAAAGGGCCATGGAACGCCAAAAAGATGGTCTCCATCTCGGTGTAGAATCTTATAGGAGTGTTCAGAACTCAAAGATCCTTAGGGTGATCCTACAGCCATGGTGCACACAATTACATCAAAAGGGTATAGACAATAGTATGGTTTCAACTGTGTATGGACTCAATTTCTACCTTACAAAGGGGCGGTGTAGGGGTCAATGTCAAGCATAATAGCATTGACAGTGGAATCCCAAAGTGCCCCACTTAATTCCTTCAGCTTGGCCACCTAATTACCCCACTTCTGCCTCCACTTTCTCAAGTGGTTGTACACTTGAGTGGGGCTAACAACCACCCCAGTGTACTCCTTAAGGCACTTAGCCACATGATTCACATCCTTATCCTTAAAGCACTTCTCAGCCCTATCATCAGTTACTAGTTGAGCCATCCTCCTAAGGACAAAGCCAGAGGTGTTGTTGTTCCACCTCATTGGCCCCCCTAGAAGCAGCATCACCCTCTTGGGGAGGCATAGCCTCACCATCATCAGCAGCCACATCAACAATCTCAGGTGCAACAACACCAACAGTAGGCCCAACCCCATCAATGGCAGCCATCCTATTTGTTCAGATTTAGGGAGTAAGAAGATACAATCAAGGCATAGTAATGAAGAACCACAACATTAGAGAAATAGATGCATCATATTGGTCTCAGAAATGTCCATAAAAAATAATCAACAAAGAAACAAAGCCAGAGTGGTCTCAGTCATGTCCAACAGTTATTACATCATATGAGTTCCATATCCAGGGTCTACAAACTGAATGGCATACAAGAATAAGTAGCATGAATCAGGTCCTATTTGTCCCCCTACCAGCCCACATTGCATCACAAATGGCATCCCTTCTATTGATCATGGCCACAGAATCCTGTGTTTCAGGAGGTGATGGTTCATCCTCATCATCAGTCCTTACAAACCCATCTCCACTGGTACTATTTCATCAGTACCAAACCCCAATATCCAATTGTGTAGAATATAGCAGGCCAAGACAAGCTTAACTTGTGTCTTGTATGTATGTAAAGGCTTGTTGTCTAGGATACGAAACCTCCCCTTCAAAGCACAAAAAGCCCTCTCAAGTGTCACCCTAAGGGATGAATGCCTAAGGTTGAACAACTCCCTTGCATTGGTTGGATAGTTTCTGCCCCCATATTCAGACAAATGGTACCTAACCCCCCTATAGGGAGGCAGGAAACCATTGCGGCAAGCATAGCCAGCATCTACCACGTAAAACTTGCTTACAAATGGACCAAAACACAGTCTATAGTGAAGGTATGTCTCAATGTAATGGACAACTATGTAAAGACTAGTTCAACATGTGATACCTTCAGGCACAATGAACCCATCATCCCTCTCAATTGCATCACCCAAGACAAGTGCATCATGGGCAGATCCCTACCAGCTAGTTAGGACATAAGTGAACTTAAGATCAAAGTTCACTGTAGCCATCACATTTTGTGTTGGATGCTTGTGTCTACCCCTAAAAGCTTGCTGCATGTGTCTAGGCACCCTAGCCAACACATGTGTGCCATCAATGGCACCAACACAGTCCTAAAAATGTTTCAGTGAGGTGATAAGTGCAAATAATGGAATCAACTACAACCTTAGACAAACACACAAGTATGACATGTACCTATAGGTATGGGTACCACCTGGGGCTGGCCATGATTTTAGGATGTGTAGCAGTGCTAGGAGGTCTGATCATCAGCTCACCAACTGCATATAGGACTTGGTGGAAAACTCTAGTGACAGTCTCAATTGATCATCTCCAAGCTTGATGGACAACCCTAACCCTCTGGTTGTGTCCAACAACATGGAGAAACATTGCCATCTGCTTCTCTACAGAACATCCAGATGTCTCTCGAACTAACCCTCTAAGCCTAAATAGGTTGCACAGAGCAAAAAAAGAAGCTCTTTTCATATGCAACATAGCCAAGCACTCAACATCAGTGTTTTTCATAATCATTTGGAGGGTAGAAAGCCTATGGTACAGGCCAAGCGACCTAGGACCATAAGGGGAAGGCTCAAGCTCGACCCTTACCCTCCTAATCCTACTAAATAGGAAAGAGACCATAACCACAACCATGGCGGTTAGTTGCTTGCCCGGCCATCACCATACGACGACCATTTGGATCCATCTACATGTATACAAGATTACAACATACAACTCGCGTTTAAGTAGACCCTTGCCTCAACATGGAAGTGTAATCATTTATGAAAAATCTGTAAAAGCATGGCTACAAAAAATGCCTCCTCTGCTATGGAAAAATACATCATGGACCGAAAAGCATTCAAAGTTCATCACAAGTATAGGACATTTTCATCATCGACCAAACCCTAGCAAGTCGAAATCAAGAACACAAAACCGCAATGAGTACCAAATTGAACTCAAAATAGGGTTGCAAAGAAACCCTAGACCATCAAACAAGAAGGGATTTGGGGGGTGGGGGGGATTTCACCTTGGGGAGTCAACGGAGATAGGAAGAAGAAATACAAAGAAGAAGCAGATCTGGTATGGGTCGAAGCGGATCAACCCAAATCGACACCGGCCCACGTCCCACGAGCCCGGGCGAGGAGCGGCGGCCGCGGATCTGGACCGCCTCACCGGAGAGGAAGAAGACGACGACCAAGAAGACCACCGCACCAACTTTGTTGGTCACTCAACACAAACACAGGTCGAGGTAGCTGGAAGACGGAGATGAATGGAAGAAAGGGAGGGAGCCAAAGATATATAGGCGAGGGATTTCACCGAGAGGAAGAAGTGGAGAAGAGTGGGAGGTGTTTTCCAGGCCACGTGAGCCCGCCAGAGCCGCCAAAATCACCCCGCCGCCGCCCAAAAGAGCACAAGCTAGAGCTAGGTGCGTGCCTAGCTCCGAAAAAATGAAGGAGGAGAGCATTTTCTGGGATGCGGGAGAGAGACGACATTTTGCAAACAAGCGAGGCCAGCCGGAGAACAAGTCTGTCGAATCGAACACGGGGAGGTGCACTGGGGCCTCGGGCCACCCTAAATGCCCCCACATCAAATGCGCCCTAACGCGCCCTAAAGCACGGTAGAACCGGCTTACACAACAACACTTTGGCAAACTAGATGTCATCGCCCAACAGGGCAACATGCTATCATGAGGAGCAACACCGTTGAGATCCTTCAACATAGCCTTGCACGAGCATGGGTGTCACACCCTCATTTCGAGGATCCATAATCACACATATTTGCGCCGGGATCACACACAAATACGTCCAATTAAACACGTAATTGATATCAAAAACTATACTTTTATTGCTAATGAGAAAACATCGTATGGGGTTCAGGTTTACATGACTCGGCCATAGGCCTAACATCATAAACCTATCAGACATCCTACGCAGCAAACCTATATCAGGGCTCCATTCCTATAGGCAAGCTTGGAGTGCGGACAAACCCTAAACTTCTTCCTATTGCACGCTCCTACAACTCGATCGCAACATCCTCGTGTAGCTCCTTCTTCAAATTTTGTCTTCAAGTGTGCTCCTCGGTGGTTCCATCCTTGCATCGCCCTCCGTAGCTCAATCCTTGGAATTCTAAAAATAGAAATAGAGGGGTGAGTACTTTCATACTCAGCAAGTCCCAACTGAAAGATAGAGGGTTACCATTAGGGGTTGGGCCCTAGTAGAGTTTAGCTACTCTCACTAGTTCTCAGGTTAATTATTAATTAGTTATCTAAGCTCAAGTTAACAGATTACATACCAGATTATCTTAAGTGTGTGTGTCTAATCATAGATGATCCAGCCTAGCATCTGCCCATTCTAAGGACGTGGCTATTTGAATAGATTTGAGTAACTCTGTAGAGATTGTACACATTTCCCCACACGATAGGCGTAGTCTCCACCATCGTCAAGGCTTCAACAGGCCTAACGAGATCCCGTACCCGCTTGGGTGCTACCCTAGGTTTTGGTATAATCCCACCATGACTTCTCAGGGGTTGGAACAGGATGATGCACCATCCCCGACGATAACGGTGATACCAAATCACCCACGGCTTTATGGGTAATACCTTATTAACCAACCAATTACCGCCCAACAACAAAAGTTCGGGACGAATAGCGTCCTCTAAATAAATAGCGTCTCTACGCCCATCAATTTAACGTGGAAAGATCACAATAGCATCCACGCCAACCGGACCATGGGGCCACTCTCCCCATGTCTGCTCCTGATAGATCGTTCACTTACACCGGCCTCCTAGGTCAGTAATTATACCTCAACCCAACGGGGTGTCAGGTGTGAAATCAAGCCGCCCCATCCCGGCATGTGGATGTATGTAATATCTCGCTAGGTAGATGGTCCATGAACCGGTCCTTAGGGAGGCAAGTATCTCTCCGCAGGAACCCCTCGCGACGATTCCCGATGTGGTATTTAGGCTTTACCAGACTACCACTACTCACCTCTTTTGTTGATTAGGTTCATTTTATTATTTCATGTTCTCTTTCTTATTACTTAATTCTCACCATCACCGCACTACCATTAAGTTGTGGGGCCAACACAAATTAATGTAGTTGCGGTTAGGCTATTTCAAATCTTACCATGGCCATCATCACATTCGAATAATCTCATATGCATATATCTCATCAATCTCATTTATCATTCTCAATAATCTCATTAAATCATTCACATCAATCTCATATCTCATAAACGTATATGTCTCACATATACTAACATTCCGCATGTGATGATAGGCCATGGTCATAATTTCCACAAGATTATCAATGTTCAATTTAATTCAAGATTAAAGGGTGGGAGTTAGGACTTGCCTCTATCCGCTGACGAGTATATCCAAGGGTCTTGGTCCCGTGCTCCTGACTCCTGTGGCTTGGTGTAGCGATGCTCTCCTGATTCCGTCGGGTGGTCTCGGTGTTGATAAACATTGGTGGCAAACAAACATGAAACACATGCATAACAATCAAAGCAAACAACGTTCCTACGCGGGTTAGTTCCGGGAAGGATGGATAGATGGCTATTTATTCCTATCATTATTATGTTAGTTTGAAGTATGACAGGATAGAGAGAATCCATCCATCTGGGTGGTTCCTACAGGCTGGGTTAGCGCAGTGCGGTTGCCTGACGGAGAGCCAAACCACATTATTAAAATTCACCGCCATGTGAACCCGAAAGACGTGGCTCGGTTTAGACTTCCTACAGGTCCGCACAGGGGTTAACGACACATACGCACATGCATGTGCCTAGGGTTAGCAGGGTGAGACACCTAATCTAGGGTTAGCCACACATAAGCGTATACCCGGACAGCGGGCATATTTTATGTGTGTAGGAACACGTATAATAGAGCATGCATCATGGAATACACGTACCCTAGTATACGGCTAGGTTAGAGAGGGTTAGCCATGCATAGATATAATTTAATAGGTTCATATATGTATATATATACTTACGTATATGTCACTAGGCACTGTCATTTTATGTGTGTATATATACATACATAACCATTGCGTATATCTAGTATGTGGACAACCAACCTTGAGAGTGTATATTCGAATAATCATGTACGTGAGGGTGTACACGCATACACGAATATATGGTGCAAGATGATGGTTAGCGAAAAGGTAAATCTAGGGGTTATCGCAATCTACGACGCGTAATTAAATTACAAATAAGAGCACAACATGAACTAGAATTTAAATGGGCACCAAATAATAGAACAATGGTATGAAAATGTAGGGCATGATTTTAGAAGAATTATAGAATTGGAATGGAGTGATTTGGAGTTAGGATGACAGAGTTATGAATTACCAAGATTTAATTATAACGCGAGGATATGGAATATAAACTTGGGAATTTAATTCTGGGATTTTGGTATAACGAAACAAGGATGTAATTATATGGGTAGGATCTAGAGTGTACCTAGTTTATTTACAAATTTTCTGAGAATTTTTCTATAACTGAAAAATGGACTTTCAATTTTCCGTGTACGCTCACTGGGTGGCCGTAGCAATTTCTGTTCAACTGTCGCGCTGGGTCCCATCTTCAGTGCGGGCAGTCGGACACTGTGCGTGTGGACACGGTCCACAGCCCATGAGCCGATCTAGGGCTTCTCTTTCCTTCTCTCTGTATTCTTCATGGATCGGGTCCATAGGGGTGAGGGGGTGGGGTGGACGGGCCTATGACACGCGGGTCCCGCGAGGAAGAGATAAGGTGTCGATTCCCAATCCTCCTCCTGTTGGGCCTCCGTTCACTCGGCGCCGTTCGTCCTTCCTCGGCCGCGCGGTACAGAGGCAGAGCAAGGGAGAAAGAGGGAGGGCAGAGGAGCGCGACGGCAATGGCTGTGGGGAGGTGCGCCGCCAGCGGCCTGTGCTTTGTCGCGGCTGTGCCGCACCGGCCGGGCGAATGGAGCTGTGGCGCAGCACACCCGTGATGTCGGGCTCGACTGCGGTGAGCGCGGCTCCGGTGGATGGAAGGAGGAGGAGAAGAGAGGGCTCCGGAGAGAAGAAACAGCATAGGCCCGAGCCCGAGGTGCTCCATCGAGATATTTTCCGGCATCCTCCGTTGAGGTCCAGCTCGACTCGATGGGACGCGACGCGTTCGGCTTGGCGAGGTCGGCGGTGACAGTGTCCGCGGCGACTTGGTACAGCGAGGTCGTGGACCTCCAGTTCAGGGGATGTGACGTCCACGCGTGCTGCAGCGTTAATGGCGGCCGGTGGTCTCGACACGTCCTCGCGAGCTGGATGGGACACGACGACTAGGTTAACATCCTCGACGTCCACACGCGGAGCCTACGCAGGAAGCAGGTCTTCGGTTCTGCTGCAGCTAGGTCAGCGGCAACAGGTGCTCGCGTGCTGTGCGTGGGCCGTGGGAAGCAGATGGGAGGACAGAGGAGGAAGAGAGATATGACGGCTGGGTCCCATTCGTCAGCGTGAGAGAGATGGGCCTGTGCTGCTGCTGGGCCGAGTGGCAGGCAAGCGGGCCAGGGGGGGCGGCGGGGGGCGCGCTCCGAGCCCGGCTGCCGGCTGAAGTGGAGGGATGAGCCCGAAGTGGCCTTCTCATTTCATAATTCTCTTCCCACTTTTCCATTTTCTATTTCCTATTATACACACATGAATATGTATATATGCATGTATGTTTGAAATCCACATTTGAATCTTTTATATACATACACATGGGATGGATTTATTATTTCCCAGATATCTAAATAAACCAAGCACATATTGGATGAATTTGTATTTAGGGTTTGGGAATGTGATGGTGGCTCAAGGAGGAGGTCAAGGGGAAATATTTGGTGGGGTGGGATATGACAAGGAATAATATTATTTAGTGCCAAAATAAATTCTAGCGCAACAACCAATCATGCAAACATTCAAGCAAGACCTAATTTTCTATATGGTGGATTTTAATGCAAGATTTTAGAAAACGAGTTTTTGGTTGTCTGGAAAAATAAATAAGTCAAGTTTTAGTTGTTAATTATAAAAATTTCAAATTTTTTTAGTGATTTTAAAATGATGCAAAAACACGGGTGTTACAATGGGATCCGGGTCGTCCCTAAGAACACCTCCAATGACCTTGGCGCCGAAGAATGATCCATTCAGCTTCCTTGCTATTGCTTTCCCTACGGAGATCATCCTCGGGTCATCCTCGACGTCTCTGCTGGCAAATGCGTGCACTTTGAAGAAGAACCAATACTCAGGGCAGGGCAACACCCTTAGCATGATTGGCTCCACCGTCCCCAAGATGTTCGCGACACGCTGATTGTTTGTTGTGATGATCATCTTGATTATCCCCACCTTGCTACATCTCCATCTATGCAAGAAGTCTTCCCGCATGTGCTTCCTGTGCATGTCCACGTCCTCAAATATCACCAGGTACCTCTTGTGCTTGTCAAGAAAAGTATTACCTTCATTGACGAACTCCAGTGGGTCATTTGAACATGTCCCTTCGTTCCTTTTAACATCATATAGTAGATGAAAAATTGTACAGTATGATCACCCGGAAGTGGCCATGCACTCTTGCATCGTCGCAGGCATACTGCCACCAACAATTGGTAGCACACTCAATTCTGCAGTTGCCTGATCATCATCCTCGTGCAGCAGGATGTTGATGATCCTCTCTTTCTTGACATGTCGACCAAACATCTGCCCATCCTGGAAGATGCAAGTGGGTAGAGGGCGTCGGACTGGCTTGTAGCTTTGCAAGTGGAGAATGAACTCCCTGAGATCATGAGTAGAGTCACGGCAAGATTGAATACTGTGATCACAATGATGATGTGATAATACTCATATTATAATTAATAAGAAGATATTTTCCTAACATTGTTTTGATCAATTTATATACAAGATTGAATAAATTAGTAGTGACGATTGCCAAATTAGTTGATGAGAGAGTAGCGCCTTGGTCAAAACGACTATGGGCAGAGGCGAAGCAAGATAATAAACTAGGGGTTTGGGGCAAGACAATGGTTATGCTTGGTTCAAGAACAAATTCCCTTTAAAATTCCTAGTACTACAATATAGAAAGCCGGTGTATGTGAAAATTTTTTTTGGCCAAGTATTGGGGGGGGGCGGGCAGCATGAGACTATAGGCAAAATCTCAGCCCTTTTTCTTGGTATGTCATCTCTCCATTCATCGATCCATCCAGCACACATTCGAAGGTAAACTATCAATCCCACTGCTAGCGACAAGTTGTATAAGGCATCCCACTAGAGACAAGTTGCATAAGGCCTATAACACTCTTCGTCACCTGCTCTTCGAGGTCTTCTTAAGCGTCAATGGTTCTAATGAAGTCGATCCGGAGGTAACCATCACTACCTTTCTTGCTAGAGTATCATTGCTTTTTTATTGCCTCCGTGGGGACATAGTGGGTCATGTGCCCCCTCCCCGTGCCTCCGTGATTTCTGAAGCTCAGAAGTCTCCGAGCTATGCATGCGCTCAATTAGCCTGTACTCTGTACTCCGTTAGCATGTATTCTTTCGTGAGGAGGATCTTATAAACAATAGGTAACGTCCTATCTTTTACCCATTCATATTTACACATGCTTATTTTCCTTCTTGTCAAGATTTTGTTTTTGATCTTCTAAAAAATTGCAGAGGAAGGGCTTGTTACTTTTTCCATACCACAAAGACCATATGGATACAATTCAATAGCCACTATTCCTCCTTGTCGGCAAGGTAATATATTCTTGTAACTTATTCGTTGCCTATTTTGTGCTATCTATTTCAGTCAAATGATCTTTTGTTTTTAATTTCCTTTATTGACCATATTTCAGATTCCAATAGCATTGGATATGGCAGCAGAGAGTGGAGGAGAATATCATAATCTCAAGAAGAGGATGAAATCAGACGCTATTCATTCAAAAAATCATATGTGAATTATTGATTCATCACCTGTTCTTCTAGGTCCTCTTAAGCGTCAATGGCTCTAATGAAGTCGATCCGGTGGTAACAAGCCTTTTTTTATTGCCTCCGTGGGGCCATAGTGGGTCATGTGCCCCCCCCCCAAGTTCAGAAGTCTCCAAGCTATGCATGCACTCAATTAGCCTGTACTCCGTTAGCCGCTCAATTAGCCTGTACTCTGTACTCCGTTAGCATGTATTCTTTGCTTGTATCTACATCTACATAGTATGCGTACCACATCATCTGAGCCTTGTTGATTCTTCTATCTACATCTACATAGTATGCGTACTCGAAGCGGCTCGATCAAGATCTTATTTTTTTTCTCAACCAGGCAAAAAGACTTGCGCGTTTTTGTATTAAGAAGGAATTTGTTTAGGATTACAATCTGTGGCCAGGTAGACAATGTGGTACTATTCTTATTACTCTAACATATACACATGCAAACAAAGTCTAGGAAATGCTTACCAAAACTTCCACCTTTAGACCAGCGAATTCTGCTATGTGGCCCACTAGGTAATTTTTATCTTTTTTTTTTTTTGTTGTGACAAAATAACATCATGGAGCTTCGTTACAAACTTACACTGCTATGCCTAGCGCTGGCAATTCCTTGGTGTTTGCTTTTCTGTATGTTTCTAACTATTTGGAAAAAACTTGCTTTTCTTGGGTCTGAAATTTACCAGGAAAAATTGATAGAGGCACTTCCAAAGCATTTTGATGCTAGGCTTCTGATACTTGATTCTTGTATGTTGTGTGGTGTAAGTTCTATATGAGGTCCCTTTACTGATATACACAGTTCAAAAATTTTACCAAACTTTTCAAGTTTCCAACATGTCAATATGTCAGCAGAACATAGATTATTGATTAAGAGATAATATATTGTAGTAGATACCTTTTAAGTTTTGAGAGTCCATAAAGGATGTTAGGAGGGATGTTGCACCTTCGAGTTCAGGAGATAATATTGTGGGGACTACCAGCAGACACACTTTCGAAGTTCTTTTGTTTCCTTTTTTTCTTCTTTAACATTTAACTCTTTCTTTAATTGAACCTTTACATCTTTTTTCCTTATGCAGGTGATTGGGTAGAGTATACTGGTACAAGTTCATCAAATCTGGCACCAAGGTATTTTTGTTGAGAGCTATCCTTTCGTGTTTATTTGAACTTATTATGTTGTGTCTTAGATCTCTGGATTATTTGTGATTGCATTTCACCGAATCTGTTCTGAAGTGGAGTTAATTTATATGACCCAGACAATGAATCTTGGAACCCCTTGTGTTCTTCAGCTTTGACAGACTTGAAATTAGGATATCTTTCGATCTTACTCTAGTATCAGGAAGGAACATATTTATGGAGCAAAAGCATTTGACAGACTGAAATGGTGTTTCTTCTCACTAAATATCTTTTTGAGAGTGTATGATTTCTATGTTTGAGTTACATGAACTTGAACTGAAATCAGAGAGGACCTGATATTGTTAGACATAGATTAATCTTTTTTTTTTGACCTTGATTAATAATCTTTTTTTGGTGTGTTGGTCATGTAATTATTTTGTTGCTGAGATACAGTTCTTTCACATTGTGATAAGTTGTTTGGTTGATTCAAAGTGCCCTTCTTGTGGTTCTCGAGGCAAAAAGTGGTGCGTGCTTTTGGAAAAAAACTGGTCCTCCAAAGTTGTAACTACAGAAATTAAACAACAGAAATCAATTATATTAATTATTGATGTTTTGTAAGCATACAACTGGTTCAGGCCAACAATTATTTGTATCACAACTATGGGAGGTTGGGTGAGAGGTGTGGTAAATGCACCCAACCACCTAAGTTCGAATCCTGTCTTCGATTGAATTTGGGTGCCTATTTTCTTCTAAATGAAACAACCACCTAGTTCCTCCTAGGTTGGTTCTAATTAATTTTTTTATTTGTATTATCACAACAAAACCAACAAAACTGGTTTCACAGTTTAGGTCCTGTTTGGCGGTATTGTATTGTCTGTCCCTATTTGTATTAGTTCTATGCATTTTACAAAATCAGAACACACATTTAAGGCCCTGTTTGGCAGTGTTGTATTATTTGTCCCTTGTAAATACATTCCACATGTAATTTATTGTACACAAGGATACAGGGGTATCTTTTCTCCCCAGGAAACTTGTTGTTTGGATAAGTGGTAAGAAACTGATAATAATAATATGCAAAATAGAAGCACAGATAACACTCTGCACACAGATAAGCAGCCATCATTTCAGTTACCATTCCAGTTGGTTTAAATTTGAAAAAAACCCCACCCCGTGGATGCTCTGAACTCTTGTCTTCTATATCAAGTTCATTGTCCGAGATGAAACACTGGTTTATGGCCCGATCGAGAAAAAAAAATTGTCCGAGAAGGAAGATGCTGGTTTGACCATGGCCATTGGGTGAGTTGGTGAGAACTGAGAACGACCATGTTATCACTGAAACTTCATTCAACCTCGAATGAGAGGAAAAGATAGATCGAATTTCAGTTTCTAATGCAACAGAACGAACAAGTTTCATATCAGAGCATAAATCAAGGCTCAGAAAATTCAGACATAAGCATCATTTCGGGCGTGGAGTGGTATGGATGAATGAAAGCTCACCGTCCATTTCGCTGCCATGATGGGAGAAACTTTCGATCTCCTTGGAGCAGTAGGAGCACTGCAGCTGTCGAGTCAATTGGTTCAGGCGACGCGCAATTCAGGAGCAGGCAACTCCGGTGGTGTCAGGAATTGGTAGGAGACGGATCGACGGTGACGAATTTCGCCAGCGAACCGAGGATTGCAGCGTGCAGCAGAAAGGGCGAAAAATGAGGTGATGGCTGGAGCCGGGACGGTTTAACGGCGAGGGCGAAGATTTTGCCTTCGCCATATCAAGCAGTTGCGTGTTGCGCGCGCGCTGCCCAGCGCGGTGTTTGGAGGGCGGCGGCCGGCGGCGAGTAGGCTGGCTGCTCTGCTGCCGGCGCTACTGTTCACGCCTGAACAGGCTCTGTTCTTCATTCTTTTTCTCCCGATTTCATGTAGCAACTTTGTGATCGGCCTTAAGGAAGGTTGTGTATTGATCTGAGATCTCCAATATTTATTTAAGGCTCAACAGAAAAAGATCAACAGTTTGAATGATTTGGTATTCCAAAGATAGGTAAAATAAACTGAAACTGAAACTCAGTTTCAGAGTTTTTTTTAAACTCACTTTTGATTAGCTACTTTTGAACAACTAATTAAAGGGTAATTATTGTTTAATAAAGACCACAAACAAAGGTAAAAAATCAAAGTTCAAACTTCACACTTTGAAAAATTGTACCAAAGTTGCAGACAGAACAAGCATCTGCAACATATATATGCTATACATGAAACATGAAATGCATAGATGCCACAATGCTCAGTGATCATGCATGCATGATCAAGGTTTTATTTAGTGCTTAACATCGAGAGTGTTACAGCCACCGAGTTCAAGCGGTTAGTAGCCACCTTAGTAAAGATTTTAAAACTCACACTAAGTAGCCAAATGGGTCTATACTATTGAATTTTGTTTGCTTCTATAACCTAGGGCATATGGGTGATGACACCAAAATTCAAGCTGACCAGTTGGCAAGTCCCCATTGCAAAGGAGTTGAAACATCTTTGATGAATACCAAAACTTGTGATAAAACTCAGCCAGGAACCATCTGGGCTTTATTATGTTCCATGTCAAAAACTGCATCTTGAATCTTTTCCTGAGAATGGGAGGTTATTAGAGATTCATTTTTTCCCAAGGTAACTAGTATGCCATCGATTCTAGAGCTATCTTGGGCACACAACGAATTCTGGTGACCCAAATAGTTCTTTGTATAAAAGTCGAATTCAGAAAGGAGTGAAGATATTTGTTGTTGTATCTGTCAAAGTGCACAACGGAATCCAGCCTAGCTCGCTAAACCACAAAGCCGACAGCCTCTTGGGCCCAGGTCCACCGGAGCCCACAACATACCCAGGCCTTGAGCCTAACTCAACCTCCGCTGCGCACTCTAATAGTATCTTATTGGTGGCTTCACGTAATTATCATTGGCAATGGTCTACGCTAGCGTTTGTCATAGCTTTGTGTAGCAGGAGGATTGGCTAGGATGTCTGCATCAAATTCCTGTCACAAATTATTACTTTGTCTTGTTCTTTCTTAGATTTGATACAGAAATAAAGACCGGCCGATTAGAAAAACAAAAAGTCCACTAAATTTACAGACAAATCTCAAACATGGCCCACGGTGCGGGCGGAGCTCGTCAATTGCTAGTGGCCCTACGCGTCAAAGCGTCAAAGAGTTGGCAAGCTCCGCCACTGAACATGGGATACTACAAGCTTTGAACAAGGGTTTTCTAATCCTACCGTGCAAGTACAAGAGCAACAAGCAATATAGTAGTGATTAAAGAACGGCAGAACAGACTTGCACAACAACACTTTGGCAAAACGGACGCCATCTGCCCAGCAGGCCAACATGCTATCATGAGGAACAGCACCGTGGAGATCCTTCAACACAGCCAACTGCCGTATCGTCTGAGACGGAAAGTCAGGGTCCTTAGAGAGTGTCACCGTGCACATGTGCATATGACCCGGCAGCAAGCTGTCAGCCAGGTCTGATATGTAGCTGATGCCATCACCAAGGGGAGACATCATGCTGCTCCTCAGGACCTTGCACCAGAGCATGGAATCCGGGTGATCTCTGAGAACTCGACCAATGATCTTGGCGCCGAAGAATGATCCATTCAGCTTCCTTGCTATCGCTTTCCCTGCAGAGATCAGCCTCGGGTTGTCCTCAACGTCTCTGCCGGCAAACGCATGTGCCTTGAAGAAGAACCAGTACTCAGGGCAGGGCAACACCCTTAGCATGATTGGCTCCACCGTCCCGATGATGTTCGCGACACGCCGATTGTTTGTTGTGATGATCATCTTGATTATCCCCACCTTGTTACATTTTTGATCTATGCAAGAAGTCTTCCAGCATCTGCTTCCTATTCATGTCCACGTCCTCAAATATCACCAGACACCTCTTGTGCTTGTCAAGAAAAGTATTACCATCATTGACCAACTCTAGTGGGTCATTTGAACATGTCCCTTCGTTCCTTTTAACATCATAAGTAGATGAAATATTGTACAGCATGATCACCGGGAAGTGGCTACGCACTCTTGCATCGTCGCAGGCGTACTGCACCAGGGTTGTCTTCCCAACTCCACTGCCACCAACAATTGGTAGCACACTCAATTCTGAAGTTGCCTGATGGCCCTGATCATCATCCTCGTGCAGCAGAAAGTTGATGATCCTCTCTTTCTCGACATGTCGACCGAACATCTGCCCATCCCGGAAGATGCTAGTGGGTAGAGGGCGTCTGACCGGCTTGCAGCTTTGCAAGAGCAGGATGAACTCCCTGAGATCATGACACATGCCCTGCAGTCTCTTGAGGACCCTTTCGATCTCATCAACACCGATATCGACATCATCATGGTGCAGCCTGATGGTGCGGCTAGCAGCAACCCTCACACGCTTTGCAGGATTAAACAAGGACAAGGTTGAAACTTGGGGAATTACCTTATCATCATCATCTCTGTCAACTTCCTGCTGCCCACCGCCGCACCCGACGGAATCGAGCAAATAGGAGGCTTGGTACTCGCCGTCGATGAGCTCCGAGAGCCACTGGAGGGTGCCATGGTTGGAGATCTCTCGCCCTTTTGCTTCCTCTACCACGCTGTGGATTCTGATGAGCAGATGCCTCATCCTTTGCAGCTTGTCTTCAGTGCTCTCCTGGTTACTGAAACGCCCAATGAGAAGAGAAACCGCTCTACTGACCGCATCACCGATGATGGCGGAGATGAGGGCTTCTGCCATAGTTGTAGATTATTTCTGTAGCACGGGAGAAGCGATCTAAAAGTCCTTCAGCAGGAAATATATACATGTACATGTGGCTGGCCGAGCTCGTTGGACCCAGTCCTCTAGCTATTGTTGGTGAAACTCTGTAGTCAACATATAGAAATCAATCATTCACAATAAAATAAAATAAAATAAATAGTGACCAATCTTTATTTCGCCCTTGGAAGGAAAGTGACCTGATAGGTACTTTCTGTTTTTTTTTTTTTTTTTTTTTTGTGATAAGGGGTGTGTTTAGTTCCCAAAATTTCCTACATTCCCATCACATCCTATCACATCGAAACATTAAATACACTTAAAAACGCATGTCCGGAGTATAAAATGTAGGTAAAAAAATAAACTAATTGCACAGTTTAGATGTACATTACGAGACGATTCTTTTGAGCCTAGTTATGTCATGGTAGGATAATATTTACCACTAACAAACGAAACGTCTTACACAGATTAATGCGATGTGACACGCTACAGAATTTTGCCCCAAAAATTTGGGATCTAAACACACCCAAGGAAGGCAACTGACGTGAAAGACCCGAGTCTGATTGTTGTTAATGCTACTCTAAATCTATCCTCTAAAAGAAATATTTTGTCTTCATCATCAAGATTTTCTCCTCTATACCGAATTCTCCTGCACGCGTCATCCTCTATGTCTCATCTTCTTTTTTGAACTACCACATGGTGGGCCCACCTCCCATCCTCTATACGCAGGAAGCAAGCCGCCCGCCCTCCTCACCGATTGCGCCCCACCATCCTTAGCAGCGGCCGCGCCCATGGCCGGCGGAGCAGCGGCGCTTGCGATCGACGGTGGATCCTTTTGTGGCGGTCCTCGCAAGCGACACGACAGCGAATCCTCGCGGGCGGCACGGTGGTGGATGTGTGCCCCTCCCCAGCTCTGGCCATGGCGCGCCCCTCCTCGACCCTCGGCTAGCTCGCCGACGGATCCTCTCGCCCGGTCTCTCTCTCTCTCTCTCTCTCTCCACATGGGCCGCAGGCCGGTAGCGGGCGTTCGGTACAATGCTCCATTTAGCGGACGGGATCCCCTCCTCTAGCGAACGCCGATGGGGTACCGACTGCAGGCTCCGGTCCGCTGTCCGCATACTGGAGGAACACATAGCGTTCTGTAGTGCGCATAGCCTTAGGTTGTGTATGATTCACAAAGTATTTGTACTGAACTGTTAATATGCAACTTTCCTCTGGTATAATTTCTAGGGCACCTTTGGTCCTGCTATCAGTTTTTTGTTCTTTTGTTCTTTTAGAATTATATAGTACAATGCAGACATCCACACATGCACACACACTCACCCCTATGAACACACGTATGCAATCCCGATCCGTATATCGATGAGGTCGTTGGTCCCGATGTTCACGTCATAGGATCTTGTCCTTGATAACTAGTTGTATAACAACCGGATAACTTGCTGCAAGCAGCGATAACTAGTGCAACCTGGCAAATAAAACTCGAAGCCAACCACCATCTTTAACCGACAATCTAAATCAAGGATTCACCCAACCACTCAATGAACCAACCAACACAATCTACAATCAAGAGACGGAGGCTCGAAGGGAGTTGGAGCACCAATTGGGAGCAGATGAAGCCACCGCTTGTGTAATCTCACGAAGGAAATCACAAGAGCAAAGAGATAGAGACAACTCAATATTTTTTAGCACACAGCTGAACAAAAGGGGGTTCTCTATTCCATTATCAAAAAGACCATCATTGTTATGAAGCATAGGGATATTTATACTAGCAACAAGACTGCTAGATAGGCAGAAATTCAGGATTGAAATGAAAGACTAAACATGTGAAAAGGCTCCCACGAAATCAACTCTCGAAGAGGCCTCGCGCGGTCATTGGCCTTCAGCGCAGTATTTAGTAATTTGGCAATAACTCTTTATCGGGAAGTCCAAATGACAAGCGGTTGGATGCCTTGAAAAGATAACTTGATTATCTTTCCAACCATGTATACCATACACCACGACACATTATATAATGGTAATGTTTTGCACACAAACTTTGACTTCATGCTGACTATTGAGCTTCGGAGCAGTCTTCACTAAAACTGGTCTACCGCCATAACAGAGTTTCCAAACAGGTCGGCACTAGTGGCATTGGAAACTAGACTTCATAATCTTTCCAACGAGTGCTCATTTACCTTTATAGGTTTTGTGAATCAAAAGTCGTGAATGTTTTTCAACTGGTCCATTTTTGTCACCGAACTGGTCCATTTTTGCATGACGCCTGCTCGTCCGTTTCATCCTCTTGTTCACTTGCATACCTAAGTACAACCAAAGTAGAACACTTAGGTATAGAATTGTTGGAGTAAAATCAGTTAGGAATGAATTCACATGCACCTGTTGTTTCTTGGCAGGACTTCTTGTAATTGGTCCTTGATTTGTATCTCCTATGTTGGATGGTGGAGGGTGACACCTAAGGAAGCAAATCTGGTTGGGATGTCCTGATCATATATGAACACCTCCGAAGGACTGAGCCACCAAATCCTGAAATTCACGAAGTCACTACAGGCGTTAACGGGGACGTCGCCTTCCACCGAATGCATAGCGTCATTAATTCCTGGTAATAAATCCAGGAAAATATGGGCACCCATGCCCGTCTTTTTGCAATTTGGCCCTTTTTTGAACAAATTTTCCATTTACCCCCCTGAGCGGTGTATCTACACGTTTGGACCTCGGGGGTCAGAGCTAGACATCGTGGCGCCGTGGTTGAACATTTCAGCGCCAGCCCGTGTGGCGCCGAGGGATTTGGCCGGGGACACGGTGGCCAACGAGGTGGCGGTGATGTGGCCAGGGCCTTGGCGCCGAGCTTAGATCCACAGATCTTGGTGCCGAGCTCGGAGCCACAGATCCCGGTGCCCAGCTCGGAGCCACAAATCCTGGCGCCAAGGTCTGCATATTTGTTCAGCTCGTACATTTCCCCTGAATGCCTTAGGCTACATTTGTTCGCCCTTGCTCTCGGTTTCTTCCCCTCCCCTATCTTCCCAATCTCACAAATCATTTATTTGAGCCTTGAAATTTTAGATTTGGTCCATACATCCTCGTGAGCAATTTATTCTATCCCACCTCCTTGTTTTTTTCATTGATTTCTTATATATTGTTAGTTTTTCAATACCCTAGTATGTGCAATGATTTTTTTTTGGATTTCCATGTAATGTTAGGATGCCAAGGCGTGGTAAAGCTAAGAAACAAAGGTCGGATATTGTTATTGTCGATTGTTACGTTTTGATTAGTTACACTTGAAATGGTAATCAATTGGTTTAGGGTTTAGTGTCATATGGTTTGGGTTAATAGAATGAAATTGTTTTGGTTGTAGCTATGCTCGTTTGCTAGATGATCCCTATGTCCCTAAGCCTCTCCCACAGGGTGTTCCATTACCCATGTGCTTTTGTGGTGATCCTTGCAAATTAGACATTTCTGAAGATGAGGAAACCTATCAGCAGAGGTATTGGATGTGTGCCAATTTTCAATGGGAGCCTATGGAGCAACAACGCCGCACTCGGATGTTTGTGAGTATATTTCTCTTTGTTTTTGTTTTTATTATATATTATCTATGTAACAATTGTTTGTGTTGTAGACACCTCACCTCTCTATAATTTTGAGCAGTGAATCGACACTCAGATCAGTAAGCTTAACACGGCTATCATGCAAGGTCGGAAGGAGTTCACTGCAGAGCGTAAACGGAGGCATGAGGTGTTGAAGAAGAAAGCAACTGATGAGAAGGATCACAAGGAAGAGGAGCAAAAGAGGATAGCTGCTGCTCAGAGGGAGGAGAGGTAGAAGAAGCTTGAGCATGTGCGCCAAGCCAAGGCAGCGATGGAGGAGAACACCGATGCTAAAAGGAAGGGAAAGTGGCCTCGTTGCACCCAGAAGTCTTCTTGACTAGCTTGTTATGTGTTTTATTCAAGACCCAATGTTGCATGGTCTTCTCGGTTAGTTAGTTATGTGGTTTATTCATGAACATTGTTGTATGTTGTTGGTCTTTTATTTCATCGGACTAAGACATGTTGTTCGTTGTTTAGTTTGATGGCATTCCTGGATTAAATGTTATTTGGTTATGTAATGTGCTCAGATATTGGTTCATTGAATTGTGTTTTTGATTCATTTTTGTCATCTTAATTTTGAGTTAATTAGTTTTTTTTTACTGAAATGAATCAAGTAGTGGTCAAATTATAAGAAATAGCACATATTACATAGTTCACCCGACACAACACATGAATTGGCATTTGCACAAAAATAAGAGTACGACACAATAGACGAAATGACATGTGAGAACATGTACCAAACAAGGGTTCTCATGTCCTGGACTAAACCTAACATGCCTTGGGTAATTAAAACAACACTCAATTAGACAAAATGACATGTGAGAACTCATACCAAACTAGGGTACAATAGTCCTGCATTAATCCTAACATGCCTTAGGTTTTAAACTATCGACAATCAACCTTAGGGTGGCCACAAAGTGAACTTTGTCGTGTCTAGTAGTGTGGCCACATAGCGAACTGTGTTGCACCTTCTCCATAGTATGCATCATGTCGGTGGCGGTGGTGGTTGTGGCCCATTGTTCTTGTGACAAGCACGGGGAGCAGATCGGATCGATGCATGTTACTTCCTGTGAGTTGCCACCGCTAGTTTTCCCCTACTTCGAGTCTGGCCTACCATTGCTCATCTCTGTTTCAAGATCAAAGATTCTATCCTGCAAGTAGTATATGTACTGCTGATGTGGATAAAGTGGATGAGGATCGATCCACCTAGTGAACCCACGACCTTCGCGGGTCTCGAAACTCTAAAATAAGTACATCTTGTTAGAGGGAGTTCAAGTGAGAAGTAA
The DNA here is from genome assembly GCA_015847255.1 of Hyparrhenia diplandra. Taxonomy (NCBI): domain Eukaryota; kingdom Viridiplantae; phylum Streptophyta; class Magnoliopsida; order Poales; family Poaceae; genus Hyparrhenia; species Hyparrhenia diplandra. The sequence continues at coordinate 10,059 of JADLZK010007780.1, read as the reverse complement.
AATTACAAAAGGATAAGCAATAGCACTTACGATAGCGTATGGGCATTTCTGAAACGGGTAATGACCTCCTTTTTCGAGCCCTCTGTCATCATCATCGCACCAAGCAATCCTCACCATGCATACATTTTGGCCACTCTTCCCTTCGTTTGTCATAGTTCTTGGAGGAGGTTTTCTCTATTGAAATCTCTCTTACTTTCCTCGAGGAAGTGATCTGGGTCTGGTTCGTTGAACTCTTTAGGACCAACACCTCCCTCCCACGCATCAGGATATACCTCCCACGGGCTGGTATTTCCCTTCTTCACTCCCTTCCCTCTCCCACTAGAAGAGCCTCTAGACATTTCTACTCTTTTGGTTTTTGGTTACATTACATCCAAATGGGTGTATATATAGAGGAAACTAGGTTGGGTAGCTATTGCCCCTCATAGGAATACACTGGAGAAGGCGTCTTTTTGTATTGATGATTCACAGAAAAGTCTAGACGATGACCTAATGATTCACTAAAAAGCCTACAGTCGTTCTTGAATTGATGTTTTACTAAAAAGCCTACAGTCGTTCTTGAATTGACATTTCACTGAAAAGCCTAGACTAGTGTACTGAAAAGGCTAGTCGGTGTCCATAAAGTTTGATTTGACGACTCACTGAAAAGGCTAGATGCTCATCGGATTCATCTGTGTAACTGTGTATGGTACGATGATGACATGATAACCTTAAAAGTTTCCTTCTTTTTACTACATACAATATATTTAACACTAAAATAATTAACAAATCAAAAAAAAATGAGAAAAGGATAAATACATGTGGCCGTGGTAGAACTAGAATTAAGTTTTGTGTTGTGGATTTAACTAGATTCAAATAGTTAAATATAAATGAAACTCAAATAGGTACAACTGTGATATTTAATACATAATTTACGGAAAAAAATGCAAGAGTTTCCCTTGTTTTCAGAGCATCCACATTTACAAAAAGAGATATGAGAACATAGTATCATCTCAAATGATCATATACCATACTACCCATGTAGTCCATGTCCAAAATGTCCATACAGTCCCAAATCAACATCCAAAATAATAAAGTAGCATCTAACACATGTAGTCCATGTCCACAATGTCCATACGTACAGTCCATCATCACTGCATCCTAGTTCTCACCTTACCCTTACCCTTACCCTTGTGTCCAAGAGCACCTGTGCCTGGAGTGTACTTCAGCGGCGGATGACGTTTTCTTCCTCTAGTTCCCTGAGTTGTGTAGAAGGGGCATCCTCGAGCTCGGAGTCGTGGAGCTCATCATAGCCTTGGTTATTGAACTCCTCTCCTTCTCACTCGCCGTCGTCGTCAGCACAGTTGGCTGGGATGAGCTCTGTGCTCTAGCACCTTGAAACGTGCATTCACCTTCTTGTGTCATGTGTGCGTCCATCAGTGTGCTTGTACCACATCGAGCTGCAGCACGCCACAGCCTACGTGATAGCCTCTGTCATGCATAATGCCATAGTAAATAAATAGATTCGATAATTATTTTACAGCTCAATGCCACATTGCCAAATAGAAACAAGAGTATTGTTGACTTACACCAAGAAACATGTCCAGATTGTCCACATCCACGTTGCTTCTCGGAAAGGCTTCTATCTCAGCCACAAATATCTTTAGTGTGTTGCCATACACAAAGGAATCACAGCATGGTTTTAAATTCATTTAAGCAAAGACGTGGTGCCATTTAAATGGTCCTCATCTGGCTACTTTGCCATATAAAAAACTTACCACTCGGTCTAGGATGGGCGCAGCTTCGACCTGTGTCCCTACCCTCGTCGCAACATCGTACAAAGTCTCATCGTCTTCAAAGGAATGAATATCAGCATAGTCTTGTTGCGTCCATTGCCCCTTCAGCTTGATCCTCGTAGCTTGTCTGTACCAATTTAGGTACGCTCTAAGATTTTCCTACGTGTGTGGCTCATCATTGTGATACAAGTTTTTGCCCAATCGGTTCCATAACTTGATGTATTGATGGTGCAAGGTCTCAAAGTCCCACTCCTTTTGTTTCTGACGGTCGATCCTATTGTACAAAGGCAAATCGAGTTAGTGTACATGAGGAAATAAAAAATAAATACAAATAATGCAGAACTACTAACTTGTGCAACTCTATGGATGTCGAGAAGGGATCCACTGGCCACTGCTGCCTCAACCCAAACTGACGTGCAACCCGGTGCAGTAGGTGCCACTCGACCGCATAGAAACAAATCAGCAGCCAACACATCTGGTAGAGGTCGTTGTCCAAATTGCACATGACGCTGTACACAATTTCCTCCTCTTCCTCTTCGTTGTCAGTCTCATCCTTGTGCACGGCCGCCACTTAACCTGCACATGGAACTTTAGTCAAATAAACCTTTTCTTGTTACTTAAAACTAACTTTATTGAAAGAAACTCACCAATCCTAGAATCAGTTCGTCTAGCTCGTTAGCGTACTCAATGTACGCACGTGTAGTCGTAGCGAAGGGACCTTTCACTTGGTCCCAAAGGTACGCATATGTAGGGCCATGCACGGCGGTCCTCAGCAATCTGTAGAGCTGTGATCGCCGCTGGGTTGAATGGGGGCAACCCACGGCAAACCTGATACGATCGACGTCAAGTCCAGCCCTCTCAAGGAGAGGTGTGTACCTGTCGTCATATCGCATGTCCTCGAACTTATCATGGGTTCGATGACGAAGAGGGGCTAGTTCCTGCAAGTAATGAAATGATCATGAAAATTAGTGGGAAAAAATACTTGAGTACATGAAAGTAAAACCATCAGATAGTTCCTTACTTGCCCCTCCGTCATGAGTAGTCCTTAGTGGTTTCTCTCCTAGTACGGCCCTAGTAGGTGGAACTACGCCACCCTAAAAAAATATAAAAGTACATATTAGTTTTATATGACCAAATAAATTGCATTGAAATGGTACGAAACTATTTCTCAAACAACAACCATTTTCACCTGACCAGGTGGCTAGTGACAATAATGAGAGTTATGGCCAAGTCTACTACATTTGCCACAATGGTTTTGCTCGGGTTCAACAAGAAATGGCGTTGCTCGCCCTCGCCTCGTTCTACCAGAAACCTGACCCATAACCATCTTGTACCTCGTCCTCTTCCTTGTTCCTTTTTTGTCCCAACGTGTAGTAGGATCGGCTATGTATTTTGGGCCAGTGTAAGGTGTCTACTGACTGGCATCTAGGAAAGGCTCAAAACAAGGAGACCAAGTTTATACAAGGCTGGCAACACTGAACTCATATGGTATCTGGCTCTCGTATGAAAAATTGCAATGATTAGCTGCTGCAACATAATGAGAACAAGGAAAGCGGTACTGCCTCAGCTTCCCACATTTGCATAAATTGACTGAGAACCATTACATAACTCCTTGATGGCCGTACCTAACCATCTGATGTTGTATAAGCCCTTTCTGTGACTTGGTACATGCTGGTCATGTGGTCAAAACAAATGGGATCACAACTGCTAGCGTTAACCTTTGCATTGTCCAGATGCATTGTAGGTTTAGGTGCCCATTTCTCATTCTTACTCTGTAGTGCCAATGCCCGGCGCGTCTCTCATTAAACCATTCACTAGCCTATAAAGGTCAATGATACGATGGCATTGACGGGCATGTCACGTATACCCTTCAACACACTATTGAATGACTCGGCCATGTTGCTAGTTTGAAACTCATACGTCCATCAACCTACATTGTAGGCTCTTGTCCAGTTCTCATGTTGTTTCTCAACAATCCTCTCAGCCCACTCTTTGTCCTTCTGCGTTTGTTGACATTTTTAGCCGCACCAACTTCTCCTCGAAGAATTTTGCACCTCAAGCATGCGTGCAACCTCCTCAAATAGAGGGTAGTTGTCCTTCATGCCATCCTTGTGAAGTAGGTTCTTTGCAAGGTTCCGGGTGCACCAACGGTGGTGCAGAGGTGCATGCCCTGGAATCACCTCCTGCAGGGCACTAAGTATGCCCTAGTGTCTATTAGATATGACCCCAACCTCCGTATGAGGGTCAATGACATGTATCCGAACAAGCCACATGAACCATCCCCAACTGTCTCTATTCTCCTTCTCCACCAAAGCGAAGGCCAAAGGCACCAGAGCATTGTCTAAATAACATGAAATGGATACAAGAAGTGTGCCCATGTACATGCCAAGCGAAAAGGTGCCATCAATGGATAACAACCGGATGGCGATTAATGCAAGGCCTCGACACAATCGTGGAAAGCACCAAAATGCACGGAAGAATATCTCCCTCAATCCCTCATATCATTCGGCTTCGATATACTCATAATGTATTCCTGGATTAGCTACTTTCATGGCATCGAACATTGCAGGTAGCTGCTCGTACCCCTCCTCCCAATCCCCAAAATCATCTTCCACGCCCGTTGCTTTGCCTTCCAAGCTTTATCGCATGGTACCTCATATCCCAATAGTTTTTCATCCATAAACATAATTGTTTTGACCTTCAAGTTGGGCTAACCCTTCATTAATTTGAAGAACACTTTGGCAATGAGGGTAGAGGTCAATTGCCGATGTTTCTGTTTTAGATTGGTCTGGGCATAAGTGTGTGGACCAACAATTTTGGTGATCTTAAACTTCCCTCGTGTCTCAAGTTGACACCTATTATGGTATACTTTTATATGTCAACAAGATATGAAATAAGGACATAAAATGAACAAACACCTAGTTTAGAGGTTTATCTTGATAAGTTCCACGAGTTTTGGTGATTTACATATTTTCGGGGACTTAACGGATAAAAGCGAGAAGAACGGTGAGAAACCGAAGAGTTTACATCCCATACGATGACAAGACTTGACCGTAAAGTAACTCAACCCAAAATGTGGACTAAAACACTCTAGAAGACACGGAAGAAAGGCGACACGAAAGTGCCACAAGGCCACCTGGCGGCCAGCCAGGGCCATTTACTGGCGACGCCCGGTGGGGTCCGCGGATCGATCTCATATTTGTATGTCGGTTTGTAACCGACCTTGAGGTTGTATCTACACCGTTGTTGAAGGTCGGTTTGATCCAATGGTCATCGATCATCGCCAAGGCCTATATAAGAAAGACCTCTACCCCGTGGTTAAACCCAACTCATTGTAATTCATTATTAGTCATCATCGGTAAGTCGAGGCCGAAGTAGAAGAGAGTATCTCCACTAGAGATTAGGGTTAGCTACTTGTCTAGTTCTAGTTCATCTAGTTCTAGTTCGTCTAAGTTGATTAACAAGTCGATTCAAGTAGAGCTGGGTGTGCCTACCCGTTCTAGATCTTCAAGTTCTATGGTGCGGATATTATCTTGTATCTATGACTTTGCTCTATTATAATATTATGTGTTGCTTTGCTATGTTCTTACTTTATTCCAATAGTATGTTTGATATAGATGTAGTTTATGATAGATACATGTATCTATTCGTAGAGAGCCTAACTCAATTCTTGAGTGGGTTAGGTGGTAGAAATAATTATGTAAGCATAGTGCTTATATATGATTTACTGCGAGTGCACCTTATATTCCGGGACGTGTGGTAGATCGCGGGAGTGACAGTCCTGTTGAGTCCTTTGGAGTCCACCCTCCGTCTATAAGCCAAGTGGACAATGATTATGGGGAATATCTTGTTTCGCTCTTGATTTTCCTTGATAGTCATGCGGATACATGATCTAGAGTTTACTACGCTATATATGATAATGTATGCCTTAGAGTAGATGTAATGACTTAGTAGATTCAATGCTATATAAGAATTTTGTGTCTCTTAAAGTAGTCCAACGTTAAGTCTAACTTATAGTAGTCTATTCCCATCTCTCGTATTGTGATGCCTACGCCTTTATTTATCATTATTATATCCTTATTATTATTGGCTTACCCCCTGCTAAAGTTAGCACAAGTGATAGACTCTCTCATAAGTATGCCACCTATCAACCCGTATATCAGCCCATCTTTAAATTATTCCTCCCCGTGGTAGAATATAAATGACAAAACCCGGATTACTCCCCGGTGAAATGCTACAAGTGGTATTTATATCTCGTAAGCGCTTTGATAGACCTTTCTATATTTATTTCTTAGATTGCAACACAACACATCACAAGTATCACATATGCATTTCCTAGCATTGCTCTTGGGGATGACAACCTAGCATTAGGTAGTGCTAAGAAATGAACCACAGTAGTATCTCTGGGCGACATATAGCCTAAGGTGAGATTAACTCCACCTTTTGTTATAGTGACGTTAGAAATACCAACAAGGTCCTTCGTTTTGCGAGTGCGGACCCTCCAATTGCAATCTGAAGCCTCGCACACCACCGTGTAATGGCGCAACATAAGAGTGTAGTACCTTGAAAGGCTTTTTTACGATGCACGGCATACTCACTGAACCACCTTCTTAAGGTGGGCAAGTCCTTGAACACCAAGCCCTTCTTAATTTCCATGCTAGCACCAGATTTAGGAGCCTCTAGCAGCTCGTCATCTCTCCCTTCATTATAAGCATGCTGACAAGTGCCGAGGGAGCTGAATTCATGAACCAAAGGATCACAATCAGGACAGAAACGTCTAAGGAGCTCCATTTCTTCTACACTCAAAGCTGCAACAGGGCGGTCATCATCAGAATCAACAGCCATTGCTGTGGCATATGGTTCCTCATCATCCTCAATTTGAACATCCACACTGTGAGAGGCTATGCATCCTGGAGCCACATTTTCTAAAGCATGCACTGGAGCACAACCATCATTATCAGGATTGGTGCCTACATTTAATGCAAAAAAGGCTCATTGAGACTGAGGAAAGGAATGAACGGAGAATAAGGAAAGCAAAATATAACCAAATTCACTTACTAGTATGATTTTGGGTCAAAGGGATCTCCTAAGGATCATTTGGGGCTAAGCGAGCATGGGGCACCACAACCATAGGTTCGACATCCACTTCTTGGTTGGGTAATGAAGGCTCCGAGGGTCTTTGGATTCTCCGCTCAAGTGATAACCCAAGGGGGTGAATGTCCATGAGGGCTGTCATTATTGGACACTGTCCGCATGACCAAATCCAAACATTGGAACTCACTCTTCATTACTATTTTCACATATTTATCCCATTAACCCTCTAATGTGATTGCAATCAACCGCCTCAAGATACAACCTGATTTACCAAAATGGAGTACCCCCCAAAACTCACGAGCACTATCAACAAGTCGAGAAAAGAGAGGTCGTTCTTCTAATAGGAGTGGCAAAGACTCGCATTCCAACAAAAAGCCACATCCGAAACTCATCTTCCTCCACACTTCCTCCATAATAAAGGTTGACTACGTTGTCCATCTAGTCGATCCATTTAATAACACCAAAGTTATTATGAGTATAACTAAAATAACTAACTAACCATATATACACATAACTATCTAAATATCTAAGTATCTAACTGCAAAATGCTAACAACATTGCCTACATATGGAAACTATATTTCCTAAGTACATATGCTAACTTATTACATATGCTAAATATATTGCCTAAGTAGAAATGCTAATTATATTGCCTAACTATATATTACCGTGGGAATAGCGTAAAAAAAACACGGGAAGGGGCCGCCCTCGGCCCCACGGTAGATGGGGCAAGGGGAGCAGGCGGCGCCCGAAAGTGGCAGCAGGAGGAGGAGGCCCGGGAAGGGGGCTGGCCTGGGAGGAGCGGGCTGGGGAGGGGGGCCCGCCACCGGCGGCGGCTCGCGCGACCCCAGCGAGAGGTGAGGCGGGGGCCGCCCCTCGCCACGGTCTCGGGACGTGGAAGTTGCGTGAGGGCGACCCCGGTGGATGCGGCGTGGATGGATGGCCGAGGTGGGCGTGGGACCGGCAACGGGCGGTGGGTGAAGGAGTGGCGGCGTTTCAAAACCGGGAACGACGGGATTCGGCTTAGGTTCCTCGGCGTTGGATGTAGTGCGCGGTAATTTTGCAAATAGGACCTCACGCTCGACCAACGGCTCGGAAATCGTGCCCGAATCTGTCGCTCAAGCTCGGTTCCCGTGATCTGTGGCTCGAAGCCGGCACCGGAATCTCTCGCGGCGGAGCCCCCGCCACGTCGGCGCCACCACGTTTGCCACCATTTCTTTGACCAAATACCTCGGCGCCACCGCGGTCGGGCGCCGAGATGTTCAACCTCGGCGGGGATGTACGGCTCCGACCCGGGTCCAAACGTGCGATACGTGAAAGCTCATGGGGGTAAATGGAAAATTTGTTCAAAAAGGCTGAATTGCAAAAAAGACGACACCCATGACATGTCGAGAACTTGAACCCGGGTGGGAAAGTTCCACACAAAGAACCCAACCTTTCTGAATTTCTAAATGAATGGAAAATAAAGAGATATTTCATAACTATTTCAAGGGATAGGAGAGGTAAGATTTATAGTCATTACAATCAAATAGCTTACAATTTTTCCACAACACATAGCTCAAAATAGCTTACAGGAGAAGCGATCTACAAATCTTTCAGCAGGAAATACTTGTACACATGTCATGTGTGACAATGGCCAGGATCGTTGGACCCAGTCCTCTTGTTATTGTTGGTGGAACTCTGAAGTCAACATAGAGATCAGCAGGGCTGTGAAGGGTTGGGGTGGCTTGATCCAGCCATGCTTTGGCATCCATGGCGTCGGGCTGTGTCGCCGGAGAAGGAATGTCCGTCAGTGAAGCTTCTACCTCGTGAGAGGTGATCGACGGAAGAGGTGGGTACCCAGCCGTTGGTGCTCCCGTTGTCACGCCATGGGAAGCGGCAAGCTCCTCCAATATGGGGTCAACCCATGCTAGAGGCACCTCTTCCGGGCATAACTCAACACGGTGCTCGCCAGTGTCACCGTTGGGTTCTGCGCGGTGCTCTACTAGACGACCTCATCCGAACTTCGGTGGGCCGCCGTGGGGTGCGCCCTGTGAGGATGGTCATCTGTGGGGAACAAAAATTCATCATTGGAGTATATATGAGGCGAGTATTTGTGGCGACTTGTGGCGATTTTAGAAGTCGCCACAAAGACTGGTTTGTGGCGAAAAAATGTTAATATTTTTAGTCTAAAGGGCACATAAAGTCTGCCTTGCTCGGGGGCACTTAAAATTGTAGAGCCCGGTAGGTTCCACCACATGAACCTAACCAACTCGGACTCAATTCGTGGAGATTAACGATTAAGCATGCACGGACATAAAAACCTCCGGCAATAATTTGTTGTTTGCGTAAAAATTAAACTCGTGAGGATCAACTCAGTAGCTAGCAGCCCAGGGGCATAGTTGTTCGCTTTCTTCCAGGAAACTTCCGGTCGTTCGAGGTCGACTGTCGCCGTACCCGCACGTTGTCGACAAATAATTCAAGGCATGCAACCATATTTCCGTGCCCGTCTCTTTCGATCGTAGAATCAATTAGCACGTTCAAAGAGTCAATAGCTTTGACGTTGATCATGATACGTCTACTTCATCTGCTTCCTCCATCTTTAAATATGTGTGCCGTAAGTTTAACTCGATTTGTTGGAAAAAAGTGCAACATTTGTAGCTTCAAATAAATTTATTAAAAACTGAATTCAACGATTTTTCTAACAATACTAAATTATGTATACTAATTATTAATATTTTTAACATATATTTAGTCAAATTTATTTCCACAACAATGCAAACGACGGATATTTAGGGACACAACAGGTCTATGCATCTAGAAAAGTGAAACCACTTGTAATTTATGATGAGTACATACTGTGTGGAGAAGCATAAACTAGTGAATCTAAAAGAGTAAATTTCACTTGGTGGTCTTTGGATCGAACTTGTCTCGAGGTCTCATCTAGGTCCCTCTTTCAAATTATGCGTCTAGGTCCCTAAACTTGTCGGAATGTGTCATCTAGATCCCAAACTCCCGAAATGCACATTTAGGTCCCTAAACTTGGCAGAATGTCTCATCTAGATCCCCAAACAATAACAACGGTTTTTCAACGGTGGTTTTGCTACTGTAATGGCGGGTGTTGGTTTTGTTAAGATATTAAAAAAAAACATAATGTATCGGCAACTTAATATACTGTTGAGAATTTATACTATTTTTTTCGACATCTTAACAAC